>JARKHS020029308.1:0-153243 GCA_030143305.2 Amblyomma americanum
AGGAAATCCGATAAACGGCATTCAGAATAATACATCAAAGAGATCTACACTAAGAATTCACACCTTACGCGATGCGATGAGAGAAACGCGCGTGCCTAAACCGTCTGCATGCAAACATGTTTAGGTGAAAGAATACATACGAAGGAAAATAATGGGCGATTCAATAAAGAGAACATAGAACGTAAACAACATATAAAATTACACACATAATTGTATTTTCTATGAAGCGAAAGGTACAAATTATTCTACCCTTTAGCACATACAATACGCCATATACGCGTAGGCTTCATATACCTGCATGGTGCTGCTCCGCAGTAGGGTAAATCCCGTGAGGTCAATACTCCTCCAGGCATGCAAAATAAATTATAACATTTATTTGAAATGAAATCAAGGGCCAGTGGACATTACCTGAAAATGCAAAAATAATCCTTTATTCACAAGTTCAAGCCATTTGTGTAGCTAGCGCTTAGATGGATTTGCGAAAGAGTGCGCTAAGGTCCATTGCAGCCAAAGAAAAATGATACGCGAGGTTAACTGAACAATATACGCGACAATACGACGGCAGCTCTATGCTTCATAACTTTCCTCTGCATCTGCTGGTTTGTTTATCTCGTTGGCGTTTGCATGCTATGCACTGCTTTAGCCTGCATCCAAACATGACGCTGTTCAAAGACGAACTATCATCGCCAGATGCACTCTGCAAAATTTGTCGGAGCCCATTTAGTCATTCTTTACGAACAGTTACTGGCGGTCAAGATTTCAGTTGCTGCTCCAGCTTAACCTGCAAGCTATTTTTGTGTGACAGAATCTTTTGCAGCACCACACTCGTCCGACACCAAACTAAGGCGCACTAACCTAAAACCTCGGCATAAATGCGGAAGTGACAGCCATTTATTCCTTGACAATGTAGAAGCGTCATCGTGGGTGCTTAGAGTGGAGGGAAACAAGCGTTACATCGTGAAACGAAAGGAGATGGAATTTCTCTTGATGGCGGGCTGAGAGAGAGGGAGCAGATCTAAATCGCCTGTGACGTTTTATATTATTTCCTTAACAGAACTACAACACCTCCTAATTGAAAGCACACCTCCAATCTTCCTGGTTTCTAAACACACAACCTGATACGTGACGCCAGCGCCGAATTGAAGGTATAAATTCTATCGTAGTTTTACTCAGTGAAGGCACACAAAGGGAAGTTTGCAAGTGTTTTTCACTAACCTTGGTAAAGGATACTTACACTGCAACAAAAAAAAGAGTCCGATGCTCTTTATGAAAGACAATTTGTTGGCCAAATTGGATCCTATATTCCATCGCTGCCGCGGAGCAGATGTCGCTGTGTTGTGCCCTTCCCATAGTGCCAGGGTATTTTTTATGCAGACTAAAGAAATTATTCCCGATAACCTCACCTGAATTCCGCCTTCTTTCTTGTATCAGTGCGCTTCACTTCCTCCTTCGCTTCCCGGAATATTCTCTTGCATGCTATAGTCGAATAGAAGAAAAGACAAAAGGGCTGTTGCTCTTCAAAGCAGCCCCTCCACCAATGAACGGGTTAAAATAACCAAGCGAAGGGTATCTGACTGGTGGCCAAAATCAAGTCACGATTGAAATAATAAATGTCGCAGCGAGGTGCTGACATGCGGCGCACATTTTCAAGGGTCTATCCCATCCGTCCATCTAAGACCCCCCCCTTTCCCCCACCCACAAACACACACACACACACACGCGCACGCTCACGCGCAGAGGCCGCCACGGTGGCTCAGTGGTTACGGCGCTCGGCTGCTGACCCGAAAGACGCGGCTTCGATCCCGGCCGCAGCGGTCGAATTTCAACGCAGGCGAAATTAGAGTGGCCCGTGGACTGTGCAATCTCAGTGCACATTAAAGAACCCCAGGTGGTCGAAATTTTTGGTCACCTTCACTGCGCCGTTCCTGATAG
The DNA here is from genome assembly GCA_030143305.2 of Amblyomma americanum. Lineage (NCBI taxonomy): Eukaryota > Metazoa > Arthropoda > Arachnida > Ixodida > Ixodidae > Amblyomma > Amblyomma americanum. Next base: position 1,933 of record JARKHS020029308.1, read on the forward strand.
CTTTAGTCGCTTTGGGACCTTAAACTCCCAAAAACCAAACCACACAAATGCGCACGCACACAAGCACCCCCCACACACACGCACATACAGTCGCCCAAGCACACACATTCAAGGTCAACATAAAAACATTTCAGGAACAGATTAAGAGAACTTCTTGTTGGAATAGTTGGTAATTGATTATTGTAATTTAATGGCGCCAAACACACGCACACACGGGAGGAGAAGACGGGACTGAGTGTTCTGGCCCATACTCTTCTCTCGTGTGTGTGGTTTTGGCGACTTTAAATTACAATGATCTTAGAACGATGTCCCAGAAAAATAACAGTAAAGTTAATATGGTAGGTGGCGCACATTTTACAAGTACATCATTGGTTTGGCTTCCATTTGTGGCATTGGCGTGCGACTGTTGCTCACAAGGCGCCGTATTCCACCACAGCCGCAGCGGCCGTGGTCGAGCGGCAGCAGCTCGAGCGTGCATGTTTTCTCGCGCCACCCTGCCAACCAGAGGCAAGACCCGTCTACTCAGGACTGTTGCACGAGGATACGTCACTCTATTCTAATGTAAGATGGGGAATTACGATCGTCTGGAGAGGCGGGAGGAGTTGTCCTTCATAGAAATAGGGTGCGGCCGGAAACAAGGTGAAGACATACTGGTCTTTGAAAAGAGGGGGATGGGAGGGGAGGGGGACAATGAGGTCAAAGGGGAGTGGAATTTTTGGAGAATGTGTCATTGGCAGTTTAGAAGGTAATAACAACTATCCACGGCAGTGCCACTCACCACAACAAGGGGAGAAAGCTCATCCTGCATAGCTTCTCGTTCACCGCTTCTTTCCTGAATTGTATTCGACAAAAGATGGTGACGAACCCCCTCGATGATCACCAGAAAGTAAAAATAGAGTAAAAAGCAATCCATATGTTCCTTGGTGTCCGCGACTGTTGGCTTCCGTCAAGTATTTCGTAACTAGCCCATCATTTCCCTTCCCTTGTACGTTCATTGTATTTGGGAATATACAGGGAGACCTTATCTGTGTCTTGTGGTGAATCACGGGGTGTAGTATGACTGCTGATGTGTACTTATGGGTGTATCAGTTAGAAAAAAATATTATTCAAAAACAGATATAAAAAAATCTGACATTTAAAAAATGCCTATTTTGTAATGCGATAGGGAAAGCTCAATTCGTTTAGTTTCGAATGCGTTGCAGAAAACGATGCAGCCTCTGCAAAGAAAATACGATTTCCATATTTAAAAAAAAAACAGCCCTAGCTGGAAGTATAAATGGAAAAATCATGCTAGCCCGCATTCAACAAAACGGTCAGAAGATTTTGAAGCGTGAAGGAGTTTCTTTATTGATAAAATAGATTTCACAATTTCTGACAGAAATTACTCCTCGAGGCAGGCTATTCACAAGCCTGTCGGAACAAGAAGGTACATACACGCGTGGAAATAGAGACGCGAAGTAGAAAGGTGACGAACCACTAAAAAAGATCTGATGGAATCCCCCGTTGCTCACTTTAGCCAGGACGGCAGCGGTCAGGGATCACCGGGCGTCGCCTCCTGCGTTATATCGCAGATCGAGGGCGCACGGGCTTCAGGCCGGCCAAGCAATCTATGTCGGTAGAAAACATGCAAATTTAGATCCACAACAGACACTTGATAGTAATTTTTTTTCTATTTTTGCCGACAAGAATGCGCCGAGTCGGTATCTACGCATGCGTTTGAAAAAACAGTCATTACACCTATGGCATCGATAACGGCACAGTTTGTTTAACAACTCTGTAGATGGCAGGAGAGAAAAAGGGCTAATCAGATGTGAAGTTTTTTGTTAACGTACAGAAAGAGAGCTGCATATGGTGACCTTGGGGGTAGAGGATCTAACTTTCAATGCTACATACATTTGGCCGTAGAATAGTTGGTTTCCGCCTGCTAGAGATATCTTGCTCACCTGGGAAACCTACGCAAATGGCGCATGTTTGGAGCTACAGCGTTAAGCTCCCGCTCAAAGGCGAATACGACATGCTTGGCATATGAAAAAAATTCCGATAGCTCCTGTGGGTCTTGAGAGCACGCCTTCAGCTGCATAAAAAAAATGCGCAAAACATTAGTTAGGTTGCGAATAATGAGGTTGTAGCATGACTAAAATGCCAATCGTTGCATGGAGTACAGGAAAGAATTCAACAGTCACCGAAACCAAGGAGCACTGGTGATTTTTTTTCTAACTTGTATTCAACATTGGGAGAATAACAAGGCAAATATTTAAAGGAAAATGATTAGAAAACAAGAAAAAACAACCAGATAGCGACAGTGAAATCCGAACCCACGACCTCAGAATTTCGCGAACGGTGCACTGGACTGAAAATTGCCTTATTAAACTAATATACACAAATCCCACAAACAAAAAAAACAGCCCCCATGCTCCTTGGATTCGGTTAGTGTTTACTTCCTTCATGTGTGTAATAACGAGTCCCTCTTTTTCTCTTCCCTTGTCGGCTCAGTGCAGGTAGGAATATGCGGGTAATTATTAGTTAGATGTAAGGAGTAGAAGCCAACCGAAGAACCTTCAGTCGCGAACTACACACGCTTCCCCTAAAGCACTGAGGCACGTTCGTTGGACTTGCCTGTAGTGAGATCATTTGTACCTTGTGGTGTCAAGAGCTCTAATATGAATACCGATGAATACTAAAGGGTGCGTGTAATGAGAAAAAGGTAGTAATTAACAAGTAAAGAACAAATTGTGCTAGCAATACCTGCTTAGAATATTCTCACAGGCAGTGTGAAATCAATTAGACTAGAATCATTATATGAAAGTAAGCACCCTCTGAAGAGAAATTTCCGTTGTCGTATTTAAAAAAAAAAAGCCCAAGGAGGAGAAATGGTGCAAGAATCAGTCTACTCTGCATAGTCAAGACAAAACCCCAACAGGGCATTAAAGTGGATACGTGCTGAGTTTATTGCTAAATTCAAATGTACAAAACTTGATAAAAATTACAATTCTGGGCAGCTTAATGAGACGCCTGTCGTAACTTGAATGCGTGCTCTTGTAATACAGTGATGCGCATTCGAAAGGACACAAACACTAAGAAGACATTGATGGAGTCTCCTGTTGCACACTTAACCAAACGGCTGCGTTGAGTCATCAACACGCGTGGTCTCCTCAGCAGATCTATCGGGTGCGGCATACTTCGGTGTCCAGACCGGACGCACATTTTATGTAGATTCCGAAGGCGGGTGTCATGGTCACCGTCAAAAGCGACGAGACGGTGGGAAGTTCCCCTACAGCGGGCCGCACCCGATTGGGTGGCAGTGCTGAGGCTAGATAAAACTCTGGCACCGCAGCCCCATTGCCAGTACCACGAGCGCGACCATCTTGGTCGCCACGGCGGGGGTTTGGCGGATCACTGCAAGTGCCAGAGCCAGCAGGCCCACCTGTTGGTACTGGCTGACTACGTCCAGCGGTTGCTCCCACATCAGGTTGAAAAGGACACCGTGGTCTGCAAAGTCAGGGAGGGAAAATCAATTACGTAATGAAAAAATGCGGTGAGGTAAAAAACAAAACGAACGTCCGGCTGACTCGTGTCACGCCTAAGCAAAGAAAATCGGCAATGTTTACCTATTATTGGAGGAGGTGCTCCAGGCATGGAAATTTGCAGCTTAATGGCGCAGTCCAGACGTAGTCGGTATCTAGTGGCCCGAAATGTCATAATCGAAACAGTAGGCTTACCATTTATAGAAAACAACTTATCACGCAAGGCAGCAAACGTTAGGCTCAAAAAGAAAACGACCGGATCCCAAAGGCTGGGCAAAAATTGTTAAAAATAATAGAACAGTGAAAGAATCTTACCGCTCACTGTCGCCTAACGATGCATTACTAGGGCCAGGAAAGGGAACGCCGCTGTCTGCTCAGCACAGGTCATCCCGAAGCCCAAGAGCGATGTAAGAGCTGGCAACAGCGATGAACAAGAAAATTTGCTCCTTCAATAAACTTCTCTCTGTACCAAATGTGGCAGGTGTTGCCACACCTTTGCCTGTTTCTGTGGAAACGATATCCATCCTGATTCCAAGCACGGTGCCTTCTTCCCCTCTACTTAAAGTTTAAGATGACAAAGAAAGTTTTTTTTCGGAGAGAAATGCTTTTCTCTAAGAATTCTAGTTAGTCACGACTCACCAGATGTCGGCGCTCAAAATCCCACTAATCAAGTTTTCTATTGTCCGTACGTATACATGAGTCATGCGTGAACTAAAGAGCATGACTACCAATGACAGCTGGGTTCCCACTTTCAATGGCAGCGATAGCCACATGTATTCAAGATGGCGAATAATGATTACTAGGAAGGAGTGGAGATAGTGGGCATGCGTTGGTGAGGAACCACCATGCGTTGGTGTGGGTGTGTTGAGTCCCGTGCACCCGTGCTGAGCAGGGTGCATTGGTGTGCGTATATTTCAGTACAGCTTAAGAAGGAAGGAGGGAGGGAAGCGGCCCTTCAGCCAAGCACGTCAACAGAATTTCTAAGTCTTAGTAAATCACCTTTGGCTTCTCAAACAGACATTGATGTAACTCAATAAATCGGCATCGTATGCATTTGATTCAGCAAGTGCCTAATTGCCTTCCGACCACCTGCGAATGAAAGGTCGCCCTTTATAGATGCCAGTTTTTGCTGTAATCTTGAACAATGGCTAACTGTCAAATTCTGATGTGATAAACCAGCCTGCCGCGTCCGAGGAAATTTATATTTCTTGGAAAAAGCTGCCAACGCTGTGTCGCGCTTTTCTTTTGCCCAATGGCCTTCGATAACATTTTGTAACGAGAGCTGCACTACTCTACCAAGTCGAGCATTTCGCCGTTAGGCCGGGAGGACGATAGTGTGCATGCGCGAAAACACACAACAGCAGCATGTGCCCGGCGCATGGCGTCAGAGACAGCCGTTTATTCGTTTCTTAAAACTTCATTTTCCTTCGCTTACGGTGCGGTTCGGGTGTCCACTGAGGTATGTGAGACGGGCATAATTTTCTTTCCTTAAAAACAACTTTCATTCTACATAGAGGTCTTATTTCCTAAGCATCTTTGAAGATACACTCAAAGTTACTTGGTACATCAAACTTAAGTTACTTTCTGGTAATTACAGTCACAAAAGCTCTTCTCACAAATAGAGCTGCACGTGAAAATCGGCTGCCCAGGACGTCAACAGGGGGAAATGAGTGTCACTCCAAGCGACTGCACTTCGCCTCTCGAAATGTCGCTTCGGCTACATGGCGCTACACGAGAATGGAAGATGTTTCTTGGAATTGTACTTTTCGCCAATAAAGTGCGCATGCATTCTGTCGAGGCGCCCCGGTTCGTGCAAAGAAAACCAACAGCACATGTCAGTCCACGCGTTTGTATACGTCATCCGCCTTCTGTACGCTCACGGCACCTAGGAAGCCGTCATGGAATGTTAAGCCACCAGAGCTGCTGCTTTGCTGCGCACATTATTGTACACCGTGGTGGCTCAGTGGTTATGGGGCTCGGCTGCTGTCCCGAAAGGCGATGGTTCGATCCCGACTTAGGCGATGGAATTTCGATGGCGGTGAAACTCCAGAGCCGCGTGTACTCTGCACGTGAGTGCACGTTAAAGAACCCCAAGTGGTTGAAATTCCCAGATCTCTTCAGTGCGGTCTCACGATAGCCTCAGTCGCTTTAGTACGCCAGACACCCATAAACCATGAGCATTTCGTTCCCCTACATAGATCTACTAACACGGTACTCGTGTGGCTTGGTTTTTTATGTGTGTCGTAATGTGCATTGCATTCATTTCCGGTTTTTGTGTACAGTTGGATTGTACATACTTCATGTACAGAGAACACTGCTTGACTATATAAATATTATGTTAAAGAAAAAGAACAATCGTCGTGGTTATGAGGTTCCGTACTGGCTTCCCACCTGTAATTTTTGCGTAGGAGTCCAAACCGTCGAACTTTCTTCACGAATGTTTTATATCTCTATGGCGGAAAAGGAACTGAGAGATCGCCAAAAATCCCTCAATGTGGCCATTATTGCTTACGCATTAAAATAGGCATTGCTAATGCAGACAGCATTGATGTCAATATTGACTTCAAGCAAAGAGTGCAATAATCTTAGAGTTTAAGCGCAATTATTAGCTAGGTGGCGCTACTGAAAGTACATCCCTGCGAGCGACGCTGCGGCACGACGACCAAAAGCGCCTTGGCTGCGCTTTTTACAACGTTAACAATTACCTGCAGCCCATGGTATTGCCCAGCTTGGTGGCTAGCCTCCCGGGCGCTCTTGAGAAGCTGCTGAGCAGGATGTTAATTGATCGGCAGTGGTCACTTCTTATCTGAAGAGATAGACCTTACTAAAGTGCAGGCGGCATGGGTTTGCGTAGAAAAGCTTGCAGCGCATGTGCACTTAGATCTGCAATAAATCTTTCGGCGTGCACCATTATAATCACACTTGTTTTACCAGACAGCCTATGATAAAACGCCTTTAGACGTTTTGCACAGTTTAGTGTATAGTGCGGCGTTTTGGAACGCAAACACGAAATTCGATAACAGGCAATTTGCTAATACGATAAAAGGCCGGTGTAACGTTGTGAAAGCTGATGCTCGAAATAGGAACTGAAATCATCCCCAATTCAAAGGATGTTCCAGTCTCAACCACTACGCTGGATGAGATAAAAAATATTAAAAACGCAATTTTTTTGTGGCTGTGCTATAAAGTTTTATTGCCGCTACGAAATATCACACATTAGAAGGAAGGCTTCAGAATCAAAGAGGACTTTGTTTGTTGTCTGCAGCCTATTCAAACTTGCTTCGCTGTCACTGGCGTCTTTGGGATCAGAAAGGTTCTCAGCTCACATGAAATGATCAAGCTCAAAAATCTTTTCCAGGATGGAACAGTGGGGTTGTACAGTTCACCTCAGATATGAAAGAAAAAAAAACATGCGCAAGCAGGAGGAATGTTGGAAGGCTCATTCTACTTCGCTTGAACATGAAAATACAAAAGAACCAAAATGGTGGGTACATGGTCTTCTTTATTGCAAAAGCGAATTTCAAAACCAGATCACAAGAGGCTCTAGAAAAGCCTGTCAAAGAAAGAATCGGGGCACGTGCAATATGGTGACCACCACCGCACTCCATAGCAATGCTTCACGTAGGCTCTTAAGCAGGTTATCCTCTACATCAGCCTGGATGGTTAGGGATCGCAGCCTGGCGGTCATTGTGGGGTACCTCTGCTGGGCCTCTTCCTCGGTTTGGCAGCACAATGGCGTGCGAACAGCTTAAGAGTCTTGGCCGGCCGGGCGGAGACCGTCGGTTCCGATCGCAGGCGCTACGCCCTCCCTGACGGATGGCCCGAGATTGTGGAACCTTGCCCGCAGCATTTCGCATAGAACGGGGACGTCGCTGAGCCGGAACAAGGCCAGATATTGCAGTTTGAGTGCAACGAGAACGGGTTTGAGCGCGCCCGGCTCCCCCGGCAGGACTGGAGCGGACAGGGTTGGAACCGGAAGGAGCATGATCAAAGCCAGATACTACGGTTTGAGTGCCACGAGAATGGGTTGGGACGCTGCCGGCTCCACGGGCAGGACAGGACCGAGCAGGGTTGGAACCAGAAGGAGCATGTACATCGGGAGAGAGCGGCTGGCTTCGGCAGCACTCGACGGCGACTCCGAACTCAGGCCGCTGTGAGCTGCATAGGCAGAGAGCAGTTATGAGCAACAAAGTAAAAGAAAATGCACTAACATGAAAAGCTTGCGACGTGTCTATACAAGTAACAGTAGCAAGTTCAATGTCATGAATGAAATATAAAATCCCAGCTTTCACTAGCAAAATGTGGAAATTATACAACACTATGGAAATATTGAAAGTAAAGGTTCATTATTCTGATATGTAGCAAAATAGTTATTTCAAAGTGTTTCCAGCGATCGCATCGAACAGTTAAGGCTGCCTTAGAAAACGAATGGGGAACACTTTTGACGACATAAAGAACGTGAATAGAAAAATAAATACATGATTGCTGTCGGGTTATCTGCTGATATATGCACTTTTATAGTGAAATCGAAAATTATGTGAAAAATTTGCGTTCATAAAGGTTTCCCTCTCAGAAATGCTTTTGTCCAGAATTGCTGGGTATGAGTTAGCTGAGAGCGGAAAACCGTAGGGTGGCAAAATACGGAAGCAGTAGAAGCAATGCCAACATGATGGGCCGCAAAATGTAATTCGAAAGAGTTGGCTTAGCAATAAGCCAAGGGAACGTGCTCACTAATCGGCCGCGGAAAGCCGCAAAATAAAAATCGCTGTTCAGAAACAATATCGACGCATTCAAACCACAGTAAAATGTTTTCGAAAAACTCATCATTGTTGGTAAATTCGAAATGAATGGCGGAAGGCACTTACTTCTGAATATCGCCAGGCGAAGCAGCACAGTGGTCAGGAGACGGAAGGCAGCGGTCTGCGTCTTGGTTGGCCATCGATGTCCGCAAGAGAGCTGTGTGAGCTTCGAGTGCTGGTGAACGAATGGTTGCGGTTCCGAATATGGCTGATGCTTCTGCCCACTCCTTTTTTTTGTGGAAAGGATATCCCCTCTTACAGTGGGCGGGGCACCTTCTCTCCCTTTTACCTCCGGTCAAAATGTTCACAAAAGAACTTTCGCGGAAGGGAGTGTTTCCTGCTCAAAGTGATAAGCATGCAAACATTCATGCCCCCAATCCTACCTCTCAATGCTACTAGTACAGTGCAACACTGGAACGAAAGGGCGATTTCTGTGAAAGAATCACTGGGCCGTGAACTTTCAAGACAACTCGGCTAATGCCCGGATAAGGGCTGATAACGACCTCCATGAAATCCGACAAACGGCATTCAGAATAATACATCAAAGAGATCTACACTAAGAATTCACACCTTATGCGATGCGATGAGAGAAACGCGCGTGCCTAAACCGTCTGCATGCAAACATGTTTAGGTGAAGGAATACATACGAAGGAAAATAATGGGCGATTCAATAAAGAGAACATAGAACGTAAACAACATATAAAATTACACACATAATTGTATTTTCTATGACGCGAAAGGTACAAATTAATCTACCCTTTAGCACATACAATACGCCATATACGCGTAGGCTTCATTTACCTGCATGGTGCTCCTCCGCAGTAGGGTAAATCCCGTGAGGTCAATACTCCTCCAGGCATGCATGATAAATAATAACTTTTATTTGAAATGAAATCAAGGGCCAGTGGACATTACCCAAAAATGCAAAAATAATCCTTTATTCACAAGTTCAAGCCATTTGTGTAGCTAGCGCTTAGATGGATTTGCGAAAGAGTGCGCTAAGGTCCATTGCAGCCAAAGAAAAATGATACGCGAGGTTAACTGAACAATATACGCGACAATACGACGGCAGCTCTATGCTTCACAACTTTCCTCTGCATCTGCTCGTTTGTTTATCTCGTTGGCGTTTGCATGCTATGCACTGCTTAAGCCTGCATCCAAACCTGACGCTGTTCAAAGACGAACTATCATCGCCAGATGCACTCTGCGAAATTTGTCGGAGCACATTTAGTCATTCTTTACGAACAGTTACTGGCGGTCAAGATTTCTCTTGTAGCTCCAGCTTAACCTGCAAGCTATTTTCGTGTGACAGAATCTTTTGCAGCACCACACTCGTCCGACGCCAAACTAAGGCGCACTAACCTAAAACCTCGGCATAAATGCGGAAGTGACAGCCATTTATTCCTTGACAATGTAGAAGCGTCATCTTGGGTGCTTTGAGTGGAGGGAAACAAGCGTTACATCGTGAAACCAAAGGAGATGGAACTTCTCCTGATGGCGGCTGAGAGAGAGGGAGCAGATCTAAATCGCCTGTGACGTTTTATATTATTTCCTTAACAGAACTACAACACCTCCTAATTGAAAGCACACCTCCAATCTTCCTGGTTTCTAAACACACAACCTGATACGTGACGCCAGCGCCGAATTGAAGGTATAAATTCTATCGTAGTTTTACTCAGTGAAGGCACACAAAGGGAAGTTTGCAAGTGTTTTTCACTAACCTTGGTAAAGGATACTTACACTGCAACAAAAAAAAGAGTCCGATGCTCTTTATGAAAGACAATTTGTTGGCCAAATTGGATCCTATATTCCATCGCTGCCGCGGAGCAGATGTCGCTGTGTTGTGCCCTTCCCATAGTGCCAGGGTATTTTTTATGCAGACTAAAGAAATTATTCCAGATAACCTCACCTGAATTCCGCCTTCTTTCATGTATCAGTGCGCATCACTTCCTCCTTCGCTTCCCGGAATCTTCTCTTGCATGCTATAGTCGAATAGAAGAAAATACAAAAGGGCTGTTGCTCTTCAAAGCAGCCCCTCCACCAATGAACGGGTTAAAATAACCAAGCGAAGGGTATCTGACTGGTGGCCAAAATCAAGTCACGATTGAAATAATAAATGTCGCAGCGAGGTGCTGACATGCGGCGCACATTTTCAAGGGTCTATCCCATCCGTCCATCCATGACACCCCCCCCCCCCCACCCACAAACACACACACACACACACGCACGCGCGCACGCGCAGAGGCCGCCACGGTGGCTCAGTGGTTACGGCGCTCGGCTGCTGACCCGAAAGACGCGGCTTCGATCCCGGCCGCAGCGGTCGAATTTCAACGCAGGCGAAATTAGAGTGGCCCGTGGACTGTGCAATGTCAGTGCACATTAAAGAACCCCAGGTGGTCGAAATTTTTGGTCACCTTCACTGCGCCGTTCCTGATAGCTTTAGTCGCTTTGGGACCTTAAACTCCCAAAAACCAAACCACACAAATGCGCACGCACACAAGCACCCCCCACACACACGCACATACAGTCGCCCAAGCACACACATTCAAGGTCAACATAAAAACATTTCAGGAACAGATTAAGAGAACTTCTTGTTGGAGTAGTTGGTAATTGATTATTGTAATTTAATGGCGCCAAACACACGCACACACGGGAGGAGAAGACGGGACTGAGTGTTCTGTCCCATACTCTTCTCTCGTGTGTGTGGTTTTGGCGACTTTAAATTACAATGATCTTAGAAAGATGTCCCAGAAAAATAACAGTAAAGTTAATATGGTAGGTGGCGCACATTTTACAAGTACATCATTGGTTTGACTTCCATTTGTGGCATTGGCGTGCGACTGTTGCTCACAAGGCGCCGTATTCCACCACAGCCGCAGCGGCCGTGGTCGAGCGGCAGCAGCTCGAGCGTGCATGTTTTCTCGCGCCACCCTGCCAACCAGAGGCAAGACCCGTCTACTCAGGACTGTTGCACGAGGATACGTCACTCTATTCTAATGTAAGATGGGGAATTACGATCGTCTGGAGAGGCGGGAGGAGTTGTCCTTCATAGAAATAGGGTGCGGCCGGAAACAAGGTGAAGACATACTGGTCTTTGAAAAGAGGGGGATGGGAGGGGAGGGGGACAATGAGGTCAAAGGGGTTTGGAATTTTTGGAGAATGTGTCATGGGCAGTTTAGAAGGTAATAACAACTATCCACGGCAGTGCCACTCACCACAACAAGGGGAGAAAGCTCATCCTGCCTAGCTTCTCGTTCACCGCTCCTTTCCTGAATTGTATTCGACAAAAGATGGTGACGAACCCCCTCGATGATCACCAGAAAGTAAAAATAGAGTAAAAAGCAATCCATATGTTCCTTGGTGTCCGCGACTGTTGGCTTCCTTCAAGTATTTCGTAACTAGCCCATCATTTCCCTTCCCTTGTACGTTCATTGTATTAGGGAATATACAGGGAGACCTTATCTCTGTCTTGTGGTGAATCACGGGGTGTAGTATGACTGCTGATGTGTACTTATGGGTGTATCAGTTAGAAAAAAATAATATTCAAAAACAGATATAAAAAATCTGACATTTAAAAATTGCCTATTTTGTAATGCGATAGGGAAAGCTCAATTCGTTTAGTTTCGAATGCGTTGCAGAAAACGATGCAGCCTCTGCAAAGAAAATACGATTTCCATATTTAAAAAAAAAACAGCCCTAGCTGGAAGTATAAATGAAAAAATCATCCTAGCCCGCATTGAACAAAACGATAAAAAAGGATATTGACGCGTCAAGAAGTTTCTTTATTGCTAAAATAGATTTCACAATTTCTGACAGAAATTACTCCCCGAGGCAGGCTATTCACAAGCCTGTCGGAACAAGAAGGTACATACACGCGTGGAAATAGAGACGCGAAGTAGAAAGGTGACGAACCACTAAAAAAATCTGATGGAATCCCCCGTTGCTCACTTTAGCCAGGACAGCATCGGTCAGGGGCCACCGGTCGTGGCCTCCTGCGTTATCTTGCAGATCGAGGGTGCACGGGCTTCAGGCCGGCCAAGCATTCTATGTCGGTAGAAAACATGTACATTTAGATCCACAACAGGCACCTGAAAGTTATCTTTTTTTAAATTCTTGCCGAAACAAACGCGCCGAGTCGATATCTACGCATGCATTTGGAGAAACACTCATTACCACAATGGCAACGGTAACGGCGCAATTTGTTTAACAACTCTGTAGATGACTGCAGAGAAAAATGGCTAATCGGATGTGAAGTTCTTTGTTAACATACACAAAGGGAGTTGCATAGGGTGATCTTGGAGGCAGAGCATGTAATTTTCAGTGCTTCATACATTTTGCCGTATAATGGTAAGTTTCCGTCGACTGGAGATACCTTGCTCACCTGGGAAAGCAACGCATATTGCGCATGTTTGGAGGTACAGCGTTAAGCTCCCGTTCAAAAGAGAATACACCATCCCTGGCATACGGAGAAAATTCCGTTAGCTCCTGTGGGTCTTCAAAGCACAGCTTCAGCTGCACAAAGAAAATGCGCAAAACTTTAGTTAAGTTGTGAATAATGAGGTTGTAGCATGACTAAAATGCCAATCATTGCATGGAGTACAGGAAGGAATTCAACAGTCGCCGAAACCAAGGAGCACTGGAGATTTTTTTCTAACTTGTATCAACATTGGGAGAATAACAAGGTAAATATTTAAAGTAAAATGATTAGAAAACAAGAAAAATCAACCAGATGCAGACAGTGGAATCCGAACCCACGACCTCAGAATTTCGCGTCCGGTGCACTGGACTGAAAATTGCCTTATTAAACTAATATACATAAATCCCACAAACAAAAAAAAAACAGCCCTCATGCTCCTCAAATTCGCTTAGTGTTTACTTCCTTCATGTGTGTAATAACGAGTCCCTCTTTTTCTCTTCCCTTTTCGGCTCAGTGCAGTTAGGAATATGCGGGTAATTATTAGTTAGCTGCAAAGAAAAAAAAGGCAACCGAAGAACCTTCAGTCGCGAACAACACACGCTTCCTCTAAACCACTGAGGCACGTTGGATCCACTTGGCTGTAGGAAGATCTTTCGTGTATTGTGGTGTATCACGAGCTCTAATATGACTAGCGATGTATACTAAATGGTGTGTGTGTAATGACAAAAAGGTAGTAATTAACAAATAATGTATAAATTGTGCTAGCAATACCTGCATGGAATATACCCAGGGGCAGTCTCAAATCGATTGGCTTAGATTCTTTATACGAAAGGATGCACCCTCTGAAGAGAAATTTCTGTTGCCATATTTAAAAGAAAAAAAAGGCCCAAGAAGGAGAAATGATGCAACAATCATTCAACTCTGCGTAGTCAAAACGAAAAGCCTACAGGGCATTGAAGTGCATACGTGATGAGTTTATTGCTATAATCAAATGGACGAAAGTTGAGAGAAATTACAGTTCTGGGAAGCCTTATGAGAAGCCTGTCGTAACCTGAATGCATACGCTTGGAATGGAGTGATGCGCAGTCGAAATGAGACAAAGCACTAAAAAGACATAGATGGAGGCTCCAGTCGCGCACATAACCAGGGCGGCAGCGTTGAGTCATTAACACGGTTGGTCTTCTCAGCAAATCTAGCGGTTGCGGTATACTTCGGTGTCCAGACTGGGCGCGCATTTTATGTAGATTCCGATGGTGGGTTTCACGGTCACCGTCAAAAGCAACGAAACTTCGGGAAGTTCCCCTACAGCGGGCCACTCACGATTGGGCCGCAGTGCTTAGGCTAGATAAAACTCTGGCACCGCAGCCTCATTGCCAGGACCACGAGCGCGACCATATTGATCGCCGCGGCGGGGGCTTGGCGGATCACTGCAAGAGCCAGAGCCAGCAAGCCCACCTGTAGGTACTGGCTGACTACGTCCAGCGGTTGCTCCGACGTCAGGTTGAAGAGGACACCGTAGTCTGCAAAGTCAGGGAGAGAAAATGAATTATTTAAAGAAAAAAAAGCGGTGAGGAAAAAAAATAGGAACGTCCGGACCTACTCGTGCCACGCCTGAACAAAGGAATTCGGCAATTTTTACCTATTATAGGACGAGGTGTGACAGGTTGGGAAATTTACAGCTTGATGGCCCAGTCCACACGCAGTTGGCATCTAGTGGCGCGAAATATTATAATGAAACAGTAGGCTTGCCATTCATGAAAAACAACATATCATGCAAGGCAGCAAATGTAAGGTTCAAAAAGAAAATGACTGCATCCCAAACACCTGCCAAAAAATTGCCAATAATAATAGAACAGTAAAAGAATCTTACCGCTTACTGTCGCCTAACGATGCAATACTATGGTCAGGAAAAGCAACGCCGCTGTCTTCATCTGCACAGGTAATCCCGAAGCTCAACAGAGATGTAAAAGCTGGCAACTGCGATGAACAAGAGAATTTGCTCCTTGAAAAGACTTTTTACTGCACCAAATGTGGCAGAGATTCTCACACCATTGCCTGTTTCTGTGGAAACGATATTCATCCTGATCCCACGCTCGGCGCCTTCTTCCCCTCTGCGTAAAGTTGAAGATGACCTATAATTTTTTTTTCGGTGAGAAATGCTTTTCTCTGAGAATTCTAGTTAGTCACGACTCACCAGATGTCCGTGCTGTCAATCCCACTGTTCAAGTTTTCCATTGTCCGGATGTATACATGAGTCATGTGTGAACTAAAGAGCACTGCTAACACTGACAGCTGGATTCCCACTTTCAACAGCAGCGATCGCCACATGCATGCAAGAGGGCGAAGAAGGATAACTAGGAAGGAGTGGAGATAGTGGGCATGCGTTGTGGAGGAACCACTTCCGCAGACAAAGAAGTGGGTGTCGGGAACTATATTTCAGTACAACATAAGAATGATGGAGGGAGGAAGGCGGCCCTTCAGCATATGACGTCACCCGATTTTCTAAGCCTGGGTTAATCCCCTTTGGTCTCGTAAATAGACATTGAGGTAACTAAAAAAATCGGCATCGAATGCATTTGACTTAGCAAGGGCCTAATCGCCTTCCGACAACCTGCGGATGAAAGGTCTCCCTTTATTCATGCCAGTTTTTGCTGTAATCTTGAACAATGGCTAACTGTCAAGTGCTCACGTGATAAACTAGCCTGCAGCGTCAAAGGAAATTTATATTCCTCGGAAGAAGCTGCCCACTCTGTGTCGCGCTTATCTTTTGCACAAGGGCCTTCTATAACATTTAGTAGCAAGAGCCACACTACGCTACCGTGTCGAGCATTTCGCCGTTAGCCTGGGAGGACGATAGTGCGCATGCGCGAAACCAGAGAGGAGCAGCATGTGCGTGGCGCATGACGTCAGAGACAGGCGTCTATTCGTTTCTTAAAACTTCTTTTTCCTTCGCTTACGGCGCGGTTCGAGTGTCCACCCAGTTATGTGGGACAGGCATAATTTCCTTTCCTTAAAAACAATTTTCATTCCACTTTCTTTTCCTTACGGCGCTGTTCGGGTGTCCATACGATATGTGAGACAGGGGAGACATGTGTAATCTTCTTTCCTTAAAAGTAATTTCCATTTCATTTTCTTTCCCTTACAGCCGCGCTTCGGGTCGCGGTCTCCACGGCAGGCGTCGCATCGATCACACCTACGGTTCAACTGAACGCATCAAAGTGCACCGGCGTTTTATCAAAATTTGTTTTGGGGGGAAAGGAAATGGCGCAGTATCTGTCTCACATATCGGAGGACACCTGAACCGCACCGTAAGAGAAGATATAAAGGCAGGAGTGAAAAAAGAAAGAAACAAAAAGAGGTGGGGGCGTGCTCCCTCCTTTATCCCTTCCCTTACGGCGCGGTTCAGGTGTCCAACGATATATGAGACAGATACTGCGCCATTTCCCTTCCACAAAAAACCAATTATCATTATTATTATTATTATGGCGGAGGGCTCCCAAACGATTTCGACCACCTGGCGATCGTTAACGTACACTGACATCGCACAGCACAGGGGCGCCTTGGCGTTTTGCCTCCATAAAAACGCAGCCGCCGTGGTCAGGTTCGAACCCGGCAACTCCGGATCCTGGGCCGGAAGGATTGACCTTGTGTATCTGAGAGAAAGACACTAGTCTTTATACTGTGTAGCCAGCATTGAGACAACTGAGTTTTACTTTACCGATCATCGGGCACTGCTTATCTCTGTGAAAGCAAGTGAATAAATAACAAAATGTGTTTCACCGAATAGTTCTTCAATATTTAACATTTTAGTCACAACAACAAGCTCGACACATGCGTACACAGAGGGGAACTACAGCCCTCGCTACGTATATCCTGGGAGAGCTGAGGTAAGCCACACCAATTTTTTTCTGTTGGGTGCAGTGGTGCTCAGCGCCCTTATATAGAACTGCATTGTAAACTATGCGAAAGGTTTAGTTATCGGAGTATTTTTGGCGCTCTGATTTTTTAAAAATGCCAACTTGTCCTGGAAATCACCGCAAGTATAAAATAGTCTCTTTACAAGCAAGCCAGGAGTTGCAGTGCGCTCGAGAGTTATTAACCAAAGCAAAGGGGCGTCGTCCAGCTGAGGCGCCATTTTTGTGCGCTACATTGCAGACTGAAATAGTTTAGTTTAGTTTATGGGGTTTAACGTCCCAAAACAACTCAAGCTATGAGAGACGCCGTAGTGAAGGGCTCCGGAAATTTCGACCACCTCGGGTTCTTTAACGTGCACTGACATCGCGCAATACACGGACCTCTAGAATTTCGCCTCCATCAAAATTCGACCGCCGCGGCCGGGATCGAACCCGCGTCTTTCGGGCCAGGAGCCGAGCGCCATAACCACTCAGCCACCGCGGCGGCTGCAGACTGAATTAGGTTTTTCGATTTCTAGCGCCGTTGAGAAATAAAATAAGGGCTGAATTCAGCATTTTGTATATTCCACGTGTTCACTTTTTTACTACACACATTACTTTTAAGATTCTTGTTGTGTTGCACGTAATCCTGCTAGTCACGGCCGTTTAGGTACGACTTTTTCATTCATCACGTATGTGGGTTGGAAAAAATATTGCCACGCTGCTGACTTTCTGCCGGCGCCACCTGGAGGTCGAACTGTGTTCCCGAGCGCGTGGCCGAACGTCTTCTTTGTCCAGAACGAGCGCGGCGGTGTTGGCAAACCTCGCCCGAGTGAACAGTTTGGTTCTCTGCATTTTCGCCGGTGACATTTTTCCGCAAAACAGTCGCGGAAGGAATAGATTAGGCTTAGCACGCAGTTTTTCTGACTGGCCGAGAGGTGCGGGTTCACGTCAGTCGGAATGGCTGTAGCCGTCGCGTCGACGAGGTCTGACGTGGTGGATAAAGAGCACTGCCTCGTACACTCTCCAAGCTCGTCAAAATAAGCGACGACTTCTGACTTCGTCAAATGTTGCGGTTCACGAGTAAAGTTCGTGACTAAGATTTCGGTACGACCATTGGCAAGGTCTACTAGGCCTCGGGCGACACAAACCTGCCGAGCGAGGAGCAGGGACATGTTCGCTTCAGCAATGCCAAGAGCGCCGGTGCTGTCAGTACACTCGACTGTGACGAACTTGCTGGCTCGCGGAGGGATTGTTATGTGGTCGTCACATATGCGCAACATTACTTTACAGGGCTCGGTGGTTGTGTTAACGGCTCGCTGGGCGGAAAAAGATACCATGAGTTCCTGAAGGTTTATGATCGCACCATACTCGTGAAGGAAATCCATGCCCAGTATGAGGTCCTTTGAACAGTCAGCTAACACGGCAAAGGAGCCGGTGAAAGTAAGACCACGGATTTGGATGCGGCAAGTGCAGACGCCGATTGGTGTCACGACATGGCCACCGGCAGTGCGGATCACGGGTCCACACCAAGGCGTCAGAACCTTACGGAGTGTCATGGCTAGCTCCTGCTCATCACAGAAAAATCAGCGCCGGTATCGACGAGTGCGGTCAGGTCATAACTGTCGACGGTTACTAAAATTTCAGCGGAAACTAATCGTTCGCAGCACGTCGGTGGGGTCGTCGGATCGGGTCGTTGACGCTCGGGCCGTCGTGTCCAATCGTCGGGTGGAGGCTGTTGACTTCGTGCAGCGGCGGCGGCCCTACCCCCGGAGGACGCCGTCTTCAGTTTTCCCGCCGAGGGGACGTGCATCCGAACTGACCGGAGGTTGAGGGCCGACTGGGCGTAGCAAAGTGCCTCGGGGATGGCGATCGCGACTGTCGCCGCTGTGAGGTCGGGGGCGGCACTTGAGAGTTCAGGTACTCCTCTATGTCCCGCGGTCTTTCACCATAGCGCGGTCGAGGCGCGTCCGGTGGGAATCCTCTCAGACCCATCCGCCGGTACGGGCAATTCCGCAGAACATGGCCGGGCTCCCCGCAGTGGTAGCAGAGCGGACGATCGTTGGACGTTCGCCACACGTACGCTTTGCGGAATGGAGGGCACGGGTCCTGCTGCTGCTCGATGGGACGCACGTAACGATGGGGTGGTGGTGGTTCGGCAACGGGGCGAAACGCTTGCGGCGCTGGGGCAGGTCGGCGCAGGGCATCGCTGTAGGACATTACGTGCGGCTCCGAAAGGGGTGCTGGGGGTGGCTGCACCGCTCGCCGGATTTCGTCACGGAGAACATCGCCTGTCGAAGGTACGCTTTCTGACGGAGCACTCAAGTGGAGGTGTCGCAGTTCTTCGCGGACAATGCTCCGCACAAGCGCTCGCAGCGCCTCATCCCCGGGGCCTGGCAAGGACGTGCAGTACTGAGCGGCCGCTACATTTGCCTGACGGCCGTATTGGGCACTCCGTTCCTGCAAGGAACGTTCTATGGTCGTCGCTTCCTTGGCAAAGGCGGCGACAGTTCTCGGAGGGTCGCGCATGAGGCCAGCGAACAGCTGCTCCTTTACCCCACGCATAAGGTGCCTCACCTTTGTAGCTTCGGGCATGGCTGGGTCGGCCCGATTGAAGAGGCGGGTCATGTCCTCAATAAACATGGCCACGCTCTCGTTGGACTGCTGTGACCTGGAGCGAAGGGCAAGCTCGGCATTCTCCTTTCGCTCGCTCGAACTGAACGTGGCGAGCACCTCGCGGCGAAAAGCTGCCCAGTTAGAGAAGGACGCCTCGTGGTTCTCGAACCACGTTTTCGCCGAGTCTTGCAGTGCGAAGTACACGTTCAGCAGCTTTCGCTCGTCGTCCCATTGGTTGAACGCGGCCACACGGTCAAAACCGGCCAACCAATCTTCTACATCCTCGAACCGGTCGCCGTGGAAGGATGGTGGCGACCGAGGTGCAAGAAAGACGAACGGCGGGGCACTGCCGAAGGACTGACCTGTCTGGCTGCCAGTGGCGGAAGTCATGGCCCGAGCAGGAATCGTGAGTGGCTCAAATTCGGGTTGCAGGCCTCGCAGGCGACGGCTCGCTTTGTGGACAGGTGTGGCGTCTGCTCGTCGGGGAGAAGCGTCAGGGCTATCGTCCCGGTCAGCGTACATGGGATGATACCCAGCACCTCCACCAAAAATGTCACCGGCGAAAATGCAGAGAACCAAACTGTTCACTCGGGCGAGGTTTGCCAACACCGCCGCGCTCGTTCTGGACAAAGAAGACGTTCGGCCACGCGCTCGGGAACACAGTTCGACCTCCAGGTGGCGCCGGCAGAAAGTCAGCAGCGTGGCAATATTTTCTCTGGTCATTTTTGTTTGTTTACTGCAATCATTCTGGTTGCAACAATAAACTTGTTTATCCTAAAAACAAGAAATTTAGCAGTTTGTTTTCACATTTTTTAAATCATACTAGTTTGCGCCCTTAATTTGGTTCAAATTATTTTTCCGCTTGCCGCCTGTTTCTGCTTGCTGTTTACTTTTTGTTGTTTAAACTTAAATTTCGCTTTCAGCTGCAAGCATGACACTTCTAAGGAAATTACTCTCTCTCCGGTAATTTTTTGACCACCATCTTTATAACCTTAAAGCCGAAAATTGCCAGGAAACCAGATATTTTCTTGATAGAAATTCCTGACAATATTTTGTTGTTTTTTTCACCTTTGGAGCTCTTTGACCATATAGCTCTCGCCAGAAAAAAATAGACAGTTTTAGCTGTGCGTACGCAACGGCTTAGCGTACGCAAGGAGTTTGCGGGGACGGTAGTGCGCATGCGCAGAACGCAAGTGCAAGCCCTGCGTCTTGCGTGCGTACGCTAGCCAGCGGCCTTTTTCTTTGCGGCGCTTGCGTGGCTTGCGTACGCTAACGTTGACTAGATGGCGGCGCCCTGCTCACCCGCTTCGGAATAAATACATGTCGCCGCTGGATTCTCCGACCCAATAGCTCGCTGAAATGGTAGCGGTTCGCTTTTATTTCGCCTACTCTTGCCCACACGTAGCGGTATAAGCGATTACTAGCCCCTGTTTTTCAGATAATTTGGCGATTTTAGAGCTCCTAGGTCTAATAAACGCAGTGTGTTTTCCTCGTAGCAACGACAGCTGGCGAAGCAGTTTTCTAGCTTTTAATCAGCTCATACATTTTCTTAGGTTTGCGTAGTTTTTCATCTTGTAACAAAAAAAGGCTCCCAGTGTGCTCACCTTAGTTATCAGTAATCACGGATGAAATTTTCTTCAACCGAGCGTTGATGTGCTTTGACGTCTTGTCACTAGATGGTGCCATACTGTTTACGCGTGTGCTTGAGGGACGCTACGGCACGGCCAACTAAAACTGTACTTCGGAGCGGACCGCGTAACGCCCGCAGCGCCGTAGCGCTTTGCGTACGCAAGCACTTGTATCCGCACAGCTAACGCTGTATAATGTTTGAAGAAAAGGTTTCCGATAAACCTCCAATTCAGAAACATTATTTAAAATATTGAAGGACGCGGGCAGCGCGCCCTGAGGCACATTCACTTGGGTTTGCTGCTTTGTGCGCTGGCATTTTTTTTTCAGTTTCTTTACCGCTGAGCGCTAAGCACGTTACCTTCTAGAAGATAGCCTGTCTGCTCAATGGGAGTAGAATTTCATGCTACTCAGTTAAAACCGTACCAAGTTGGAAGGAGGCTGAGGACAAAAGAATGAATTTGAATTGGGTGCGCCTTCAAACAGCACTTTCGCGCGATAAGTGGCCCTATATAGCGCAGTTGATAAATGTTTCTCAAAGAAGAATCCGAAAAAAAACATGACAATAGAAGGGAGACCAGACAATTGTTTTGGTCTTCCTTTCAATGTCCTGCTCCTATGCTTTATTTACACTCCAAGTCTTACAATCTGTTACCCTTTCATACCCCAAAACTCCTATGACAAGGTCACTAGATCCTTATGGATTGTTGTCTCGAAATGCATGATTATAATGCGTCATCTAGGCAACCATGAAAAGAAAGCCACCAGTTTAGCCCTAACGAATGCAGGGTTGCCAGGCACTGAAAATCAGTGGGGGAAAGATAGAGAGAGGGAGTAGGCGAAACAGGGCATTGGATGGCGCCAGAATTCGTCGCCAAATCAAGCACGCGCGTGTAAAAAGCTATAGCGACCAAGGGAAGATACGGTGTAAGCCAGGAGGAACGGTGCAGCACTCGATTGCGTCCAAGATGGTGCTTGTCTGCTGGCAGTTATTCGTAGTTATGCACTTGTGTTTTACAATAGTGCGCGCAAAAAGCTAAGGCACCTTTTCTACTTTATTTCATTTTCTTCCAAAGGTGACCCGAACGTTTTCATGCGAAAGGATGCAAAACTTTAGAATGCAAACATAGAGACCGTGTATCCATCCTGACTGAATATCCTAACGGCTTAATTAACTCGCTTCGCTCCTTGCCTGTGGTGTTAACGTCACGAGATATGCTAGATATTTATAGTCACACGAATTGGGATCCAGTTAATTTTTCTTGGAACAGTGAAAGTTTATAGAGGTCTTACTTCCTATACATCTTTGAAGATACACTCAAAGTTACTTGTTACATCAAACTGAAGTCACTTTCTGGTAATTACAGTCACAAAAGCGCTTCTCACCCATAGATCTGCACGTGAAAACCGGCTGCTTAGGACATCAACAGGGGGAAATTGAGTGTAACTGCAAAAGCGACTGCACTTTGCCTCGCGAAGTGTCACTTTGGCTACATGGCGCTACACGAGAATGGAAGGTGTTCCTTGGAATTGTACTTTTCTGCAATAAACTGCCCATGCATTCTGTCAAGGCGCCCCTCTTTGTGCAAAGAGAACCAATAGCACATGTCCGTCCACTCGTTTGTATACGTCATCCGCCTTCTGTACGCTCACGCCGCTTAGGAAGCCGTCATGGAATGTTAAGCCACCAGAGCTGCTGCTTTGCTGCGCACATTATTGTACACCGTGGTGGCTCAGTGGTTATGGGGCTCGCCTGCTTTCCCGAAAGGCGATGGTTCGATCCCGACGTAGGCGATGGAATTTCGATGGCGGTGAAACTCCAGAGCTGCGGGTACTGTGCGATGTCAGTGCACGTTAAAGAACCCCAGGAGGTCGAAATTCCCCGATCTCTTCAGTGCGGTCTCACGATAGCGTCAATTGCTTTGGTACGTTAGACCCCCATATATCATGAGCATTTTGTTCCCCTGCATAGATCTAGTTACACGGTACTCATCGTGGCTTGGTTTTTTATGTGTTTCGTATTGTGCATTGCATCCATTTCCGGTTTCTGTCTTCATCGTTTGTACATACTTCATGTACAGAGAACACTGCTTGACTATATAAATATCATGTTGAAGAAAAAGAACAATCGCCGTGGTAATGAGGTTCCGTACTGGCTTCCCACCAGTAATTTTTGCGTTGAAGTCCAAACCATAGAACTTTTTTTCATGAATGTTTTCTTTCTCTTTGGCGCAAAGGAACTCAGAGATCTCTCAAATCTCTCAATGTGGCCATTATTGCTTACGCATTAAAATAAGCATTGCTAAGGCAGACAGCATTGATGTCAATATTGACTTCAAGCAAAGAGTGCAATAATCTTAGAGTTTAAGAGCAATGATTAGCTAGGTGGCGCTACAGAAAGTACATCCCTGCGAGCGACGCTGCGGCTTGACGACCAAAAGCGCCTTGGCTGCGCTTTTTACAACGTTAGCAATTACCTGCAAAATATGGTATTGCCCGGCTTGGTGGCTAGCCTCCCGGGCACTCTTGACAAGCTGCTGAGCAGGATGTTAATTGTTCGGCAGTGGTCACTTCTTATATGAAGAGATAGACATTACTAAAGTGCAGGCGGCATGGGTTGGCGTAGAAAAGCTTGCAGCACATGTGTACTTAGGTCTGCAAAAAATTTTTGGGCGTGCACTATAATCATCAAACTTTTTTTTACCAAAGGCCCTATGATAAAACGCCTTCAGACATTTTCCACTGTTTACTGAATAGTGCGGCGTTTGGGAACGCAAACACTAAATGCTATAATAGGCATTATTCTAATGCGATAAAAGACCGGTGTAACGTTCTGAAAGCTGATGGTCGAATTAAAAACAGAAATTATCCACAATTCAAAGGATATTCAAGTCTCCACAACTACGCTGGGTGCGATAAATAATATTAAAAGCTCAGTTTTTTGTGGCTGTGCTATCTAGTTTGATTGCTGCTACTAAATATGACAGAGTAGAAGGAAGGCTTCAGATCAGAGAAGGCTTTGTTTTTTACATACACATCAATACCTTTGTTTTATCTGCAGCGTATTCAAACTTGCTTTGCTGTCACTGGCGTCTTTGTGATCAGAAAGGTCCTCAGCTCACACGAAATCATCAAGCTCAAAAAGCTGTTCCAGGGTGGAACAGTGGGGTTGTAGAGTTCGCCTTAGATATGAAAGAAAAAAACATGCTCAAGCAGGAGGAATGTTGAAACACTCATTCTACTCCGCTTGATCATGAAAATACAAAAGAACCAAAATGGTGGGTACATGGTCTTTATTGCAAAAGCCAATTTCAAAACCAGACCACAAGAGGCTTTAGAAAGGCCTGTCAAAGAAAGAATTGGGACACGTGCAATATGGGGACCACCACAGCACCTCGTAACAATGCTTCACATATGCCCTTAAACAGGTTATCCTCTACATCAGCCAGGATGGTTTGGGATCGCCGCCTAGCGGTCATTGTCGGGTACCTCTGCAGGGCCTCTTCTTCGGTTTGGCAGCACAATGACGTACGAACAGCTTAGGAGTCTTGGCCGGCCGGGTGGAGACAGTTGCTTCCGATCGAAAGCGCTACGCCCAGCCTGACGGATGGCCCGAGATTGTGGAACCTTGCCCGCAGCATTTCGCATAGAACGGGGACGTCGCCGAGCCGGATCAAAGCCAGATATTGCAGTTTGAGTGCAACGAGAACGGGTTTGAGCGCGGCCGGCTCCACCGGCAGGACTGGAGCGGACAGGGTTGGAACCGGAATGAGCATGATCAAAGCCAGATACTGCGGTTTGAGTGCCACGAGAATGGGTTGGAGCGTTGCCGGCTCCACGGGCAGGACAGGACCGAGCAGGGTTGGAACCAGAAGGAGCATGTACATCGGGAGAGAACGGCTGGCTTCGGCAGCACTCGACGGCGACTCCGAACTCAGGCAGCTGTGAGCTGCATAGGCAGAGAGCAGTTATGAGCAACAAAGTAAGAAAAAATGCACTAACATGAAAAGCTTGTGCCGTGTCTAGCCAAGTAACATTAGCAAGTTCAAAGTTATGCATGAGATATAAAAGCCGAACTTTCTCTGGCAAAAATTCGAAAATTGTTCAATACTGTTATTGAAGTATTGAAAGTAAATTTCCATTATTCTGATATGTAGCGAAATATTTATTTGAAAGTGTTTCCAGCGATCGCATGGAGCAGTTTAGGCTGCCCGAGAAAACCAATGGGGAACACATTTACAGATAGCAAAAACGTGAAAAGAAAAACAATTACAAGATTCCCGTCGGGTAATCTGCTGATATATTGACGGTTATAGCGAAATTTAAAATTATGTGAAACATTTGCGTTCATAAAGGTTTCCCACTCAAAAATGCTTTTGTCCGGGATTGCTGGGTATGAGTTAGCTGAGAGCAACAAGCCGTAGGGCTGGGAAAATTCGCAAAAAGAAGCAATGTCAACATGATGCGCAGAGTAGACTTAGGAATAAGGCAAGGTAACATGCTCGCTAATCGGTCGCGGAAAGCCTCAAAATCACTGTTCAGAAACAATATCGACGCATTCAAACGAGAGTAAAATGTTTGCAAAAAACTAATCTTTGGCGGTAAGTTCCAAATGAATGGCGGAAGGCACTTCTGACTATCGCCAGAAGAAGCAGCAGAGTGGTCAGGAGACGGACGGCAGCGGTCTGCATCTTCATTGGCCATCGATGTCCGCAAGAGACCTGTGTGAGCTTCGAGTGATGGTGAACGAATGGTTGCGGTTCCCAAGGTGGCTGATATTTCTGCCCACTCCTATTTTTGTGGAATCGATAGCCTGCCTTACAGAGGGCGCGGCACCTTCTCTCCCTTTTACTTCTGGTTAAAATGTTCAACAAAGGTCTTTCGCGGAAGGGAAGTGCCTCCTGATCAAAGTGATAAGCATGCAAACATTCATACTCTCCATCCTACAGTGCAACTCAAGAATGAAAGGGCGACTTCCTCTGAAAGGAAGAGAGAGAGAGAAAAACTTTATTGTTTGAGAGGAAGTCGGGGCACGCCCCTGGGTCTCCGCACGACCCCACTGCACTCAAGTGTTTATGTCCCTAAGGTCCATAACACTGGCAGCCCGGCCGGTGGCGATTGTCTGCACGGCTGGGTCCTCCGAGCGCAGCAGGGTTTCCCAGTCCTCCCAGGTCTTGAGGTCGTCTAGGCCGCGCGGGGGAGAGTCCGCCGGGCAGAGGGAGAGGATTTGGATCGAAGAGGCGAATGGTTCTGGGCACAATTTGCAGGCAGGAGTGGGGAAGGAGGGGTGATAGTGGGCTACGGTCAGGGATGAGGGGAGTGAGGGTGTCTGTAGTTTGCGCCAGAGTGTTGCGTGTTTGTTATCTAGGGAGGAGTGGGGTGGGGGGTAGAGTTGGCGCGAGGCTCTGTAGGACTGCGTCATCTCGTTGAACGAGTGCATTCGCTCCCTCGCGAATCCCCGATCCGAGGCCACCTGAACCCGGTTTAAAGAACCTCGGGCTAAAAGGTTGGCGGCCTCGTTTCCGGGATTCCCGGAGTGCGCAGGCACCCATATAAGCTCTACATGGCGGGTTGGGGATGCATCGGGCGAGCCCAGTATGCCAAAAGCAGGGACGTGGACTCGGCCTCGCGCAAAATTTAGAATTGCAGTTTTAGAGTCTGTTAAAATGTACTGGGCTTCCGTGCGTGTGATTGCAATTGCGATGGCGGCTTCCTCTGCAGCCTCTGGGATGGTGTCAGGGGGGAGATGTAGTGTGAGGAGGGCGGATGAAGAGCAGTCCACCACGGCTGCGGTTGCTTCGTCACCCGTGCAGGTGGCGTCCACCCATACGGCCTCCGGTTCGGAGCCGTACACTCTGTGGAGTGCCTTCGCACGGGCTCTGCGGCGCTGCTCATGGTGGGAGGGGTGCATATTTTTTGGCAGTGGCTTGATGACCAGCTCTCGGTGAAGGGATCGAGGAATGGGGAGGAGGTTGGGTCGTTGGCCGGTATTCTGATTCCGAGGGAGTCCAGGATATACCGGCCTATGGTGGTTTGTGTAAGCCTTATGTATTGGGCCTGTCGATGGGTCTCCACGAGTTCCCCGATCGTGTTGTGGAGGCCCAGGCCTAGTAATCTGTCTGTGGGGTTGTTGAGGGGAAGATGAAGTGCGACTTTGAATGCCTTGCGGATCAAGGCATCCAAAGTATTCATGTCGTGTTTGGATAGTTCTAGGTATGGGGTAGTGTAGAGCACACGGCTGAGGACAAAGGCATGAATGAGGCGACAGAGGTCGCGCTCTTTCATGCCTCTATGATGGCCCGAAAATCTGCGGATGAGATGCGATATCGCGCCTGCAACCTGCTTGAGTTTCTTGAGGGTGGTGGTGTTTTTGCCATTGTTCTGGATATGCAGGCCCAATACGCGGAGGGTGTCAACCTCCGGTACCGGGTCTTCATTCAGTTCGATGGCAACGCGGGAGCGGGGGGAGCGTTGGTTCTTTAGCCGGATGAGGAGCAGTTCGGACTTCTCTGGGGAACAAGACAGTCCGATGTTCTGTGCATAAGTTTGGGTGAGGGTGGCTGCCTCCTGTAAGGTGTTCTCTATGTCGCCGTCACTGCCGTGGGTGTTCCACGGTGTGATGTCGTCGGCCTAAAGAGTGTGCTTAAGGTGGGGGATAGTTGCCAATTTTCGGGCGAGGGGGATGAGGGTGATGTTAAAGAGGAAGGGGGAGAGGACGGACCTTTGAGGGGTTCCGATACTCTGAAGCGTGTAGGAGGGGGAAGAGAGAGGTCCAAAATGCATCTCAGTCGTGCGGTCAGTGAGGAATGCTTGAATGTAGGCGTACTTGCGCGTACCCACATTCAATGGAGATAGGGCAGTCATGATCGCCTGATGTTCGATGCGATCAAAAGCTTTGGAGAGATCCAAAGCTAAGACTGCCTTTGTGTGACCAGGCAGAAGCGGGTCGAAAATGTCATGTGTGAGTTGCAGCATGGCGTCCTGTGCGGATAGATGGCGGCGGAATCCCACCATGCAATGCGGGTATAGATTGTTGTCCGCCATGTGCGTTGTGAGTCTTGCTAACGCAACATGCTCGAAGAGCTTTAAGAGGCATGAGGTTAGCGAAATCGGGCGAAGGTTTTGAAGTGTAAGTGTTTTGTTGGGTTTAGGTATGAATATTACCTTCGCGTGGCGCCAGGACTGCGGGAGAATACCCTCCCTCCAGCACTGGTTGAAGTATTGCGTAATTTGGGTGATCGATTGGTCGTCCAGATTACGGAGCATGGAGTTTGTGATTTGGTCTGCACCAGGTGCGGAGTTGGAATCACTCCAGCCAATGGGGGCCATGGACTTTCAAGCCATCTCGGCTAATGCCCTGATAAGGGCTGATAACGACCTCCCGGAAATCCGATAAACGGCGTTCTGAATAATAAATGAGAGATCTACTCTAAGAATTCCCACCTCAGTTTCCCTCTCGGCCCCAACGTGAAGGTCGGGTTTCAAACATGGGGAAAAGCAAGACAAGGGTGGCAAGGATGCAGCAAGCGAAAAATTGTTTTTTTGTGCTTAAAGGGTACAAAATGCTAGAACCTGACTGGGTGAGAAGGGGAGAGGTCCCTTTCAGCATGCAGTTTTTTCTCTTCCATAATTGTTCATGTATCTTTTGTAGCAGCCTTGTAACCCCAGTTCTCATATCGCGTCAGATGGTAGTGCTGTTTGGCCACCCAAAGCAATTATAATTCCTTCTTTTGTCCTCAGCACCTTCGATTTCGTTATGGTTCATCTGAGTAGCAAGGCACTCTATTAGTTTTGTGCACATGGGCGGACTTCTAGATGGCAGCATATCTTAACAGGTTAAGGAAATTAGGAAAAGAACAGCAACTGTAAGTGAAACGTGGTCAAAACTATGTAAAATTTCCTTTCCAAAAATGTGGGGGGGAGGGGGGGTTGAGTCCCGAAGTTCCTGAAAATTTGTGGTTTGTCTGGCTTTAGCTCGTCAAAGGAATTTTTGAAAAAAAGCTTTGATGAAATAGAGATCCAGTGGATGTTAGTTTTGAGTGCCACGCCTCGAGCTCAACGCGATATTTAGACGTGATTATTGAAGGTTCAAAATGAAAAATAACAAAATGAAATGCATGATTCTGATGAAAAGCACTTCGAAGAAAATGCATAGGTGTTTCTGGTATTATTGTGATGTTGAAAAACATAAAAAGTAGACAGAAGACCATATTAAATTGTATCTCTTTTGCTATTAATACATATATTGATAAAAACCAAATATATAAACCAAAGTGTGAGAACGAGGCAGGCAGCAAGCGGACATTGTAAACAGCATCGAATATAGACCGCGAAAATGTCGATCTGAAAAAAACCACCTTCGGAAATGAACAGATAAACTGGCTGTCCGCTGCATAAATCGTTAAGATTTTACACGCATCATGAAACAGGTAATCTAGCTCGCCCCTAAAGAACAACACAAATATGTTGAAGTGAAGAAAACATTTTTTTTTATAGTGAACAGCATAAGGTGGCATTTAAGGAATGAAATGAGTCTGATCCTGCAATAATAATGGAAACGGGACGTAGCAAATTCTCGAAAAAAATTATTGGTAATAAGAAAATTAAAGGAAACTGTAAGACTGGACACGGGCTTTAGAATCTTCAGAGGCTGGCGCTCAAGGAAGAAGACGACGAGAAGCGCCGAACATTGCGAAGCTCGAGCGCCGAACACTCCGAAGCTCGAGCGCCGAACACTCCGAAGCTCGAGCGCCGAACGCTCGGTCGCTCGTGCGTGCTCTTGACTGAACGCGGTCTCTGTTCTGTACCTGGACTGTTCGGCTGGTTGTTCGTGACGCTGTGCTTATTACTGTGCTGTGCTCTTATTACTGTGGTGTGCTGTGGTGTGCTGTGTGTGCTGTATTAGTAGCATGCTGTGTTCTTATTACAAGTGGTGGAGGTGCCAACGATCCCTCGCCCTAGGGCTTCGCACCCGCGCATTGACTACCACCTCTGCAATGCCTGAGACCGTCACCCAAACCGCTTCACCGCTTCCGTCGGCTGTCTTCTGTTCCGGCGCCTGGCGGCAGCGTTACCCGACCATCTTCAGCGGCACAGATGACACGGATGTGGAGGATTGGTTGGCCTCCTATGTACGCGTAAGCGCATACAACAAGTGGGACGATAGCGTCAAGCTCACCAACGTTATCTCTTACCTGAGCGACGCAGCCAATCTCTGGTTTCGAAACCACGAGGCTGACATCTCAAGCTGGGCAGCCCGCCGTGCGAAACTTCGCGCTTAGCAACGCTTGCGAAGTCGGGCCCAGCAAACCATTGAAAACTTCACCAGTTATATAGAAGATGTCGTCGACCTCTGGAAGCGTGTCAACCCTTCTATGAGGGAGGCCGACAAGATCAGAAATATTATGAAAGGCATTGAGGATGATGCCTTCCAGATGCTCATCGCGAAAGATCCCCAGACTGTCTCCGGTGTCCTCGGTTACTTCCAAAGCTTCGATGAGCTGCGCAAACAACGCCTTTCTACCCAGCGTGCAGGCTTACAGGAGGCCGCACGTTTCAGCTTGGCTCTGCTAGGGGACGGCGCTCTGGACCAACAGTCGCTCCTCCAGAGCATCCAGCAGTTTGTACGTGAGGAAGTCGCACGCCAGCTATATTTGTCTACCTGCCCGCCTACGCCTGCGCCGTCGCTCACTCCCAACCTACAGCGTGTTATTGAGGAGCAGGTCGCTGAATTCCTGCCACCTCCTTCTCAGCCACCCCTGATCGCGGCTCCTCTTACGTACGCCGATGCCGTGGTGCGGTCGCGGCCCTCACCTGCTGCCCCTGTCTACAGGGCACCTACCCGGCAGTTAGAACCCCAGCGACCTGCAACCCCACCTTACCGTCCGGTTGCCCGCCCCCGATCACAGCCGCAGCCACTCAACCCCTGGCACACACAAGACAACCGCCCTATTTGCTACGCCTGTGGCGTCGCTGGTCACGTTGCTCGTTTGTGTCGCAGTCATGACCACCGTTCCTACAATTATAGGCGTGAGCCGACGTAACCTTCCACCGTCGTCCTCACCTGCGTCACACTTCCCGCCTCCGGATTCTTCTTCTCCTAGTTACCATCCCAGCTCTCACCGCTCGCCGTCTCCTGGTCGTCGTTCTCGTTCCCCAATGCTCCGTCGCCAACCCACCGTCCATGCGGAAAACTAACCACCGCAGTTCCAGAGGCAAGAACTGCGTCACCAGCGGCTCACTCAAGACCTGTTTCTGCGCCAGCCAATATTATTACCATTTTTGTTGAAGGAGTCGCCGTCGAAGCACTTGTTGACGCTGGCGCAGCCGTTTGGGTTCTCAGTCACACCCTCTGTCGCAGACTCAAAAAAGTGACGACGCCCCTTCCTCCCGTTTCTCTCCGGACGGCCAGCGCTCAGGACATTCGACCGTTAGCCGCCTGCACCGCCCGCCTGCTCATCGGGAACGTTCCCTACACAATCGAGTTCATCGTCCTCGCCCGCTCCTCTCACGACGTTATCCTTGGCTGGGACTTCCTCTCCTCACATCACGCCGTTATTGATTGCGCCCGTGCTCAGCTTGACTGGTCGCCCTACAGTGACGCCCCCTTGGACGTAACCGGTACTGCTGCCGCTACTGTGGTCGTCTCAGAGGACACAGATGTTCCACCTTTCTCTTCAGTGCTGGTGCCTCTTTCTTGTGCTGCGCTCTCAGATGCAACAGTGACTTATTCCCCCTCTTTACGATGCGCTGACCAGAAGTCTGTTTTGCTGCCTCATGCTGTGCTGACAATTGTTCGGGGCTCCAGCGCTATTTATGTGGCCAACTTGTTCTCCTGCCCTACCACTTTACTCCGTGGCCAATCGCTTGGTAGCGTGGCCGTTCTCGATCCCGCCTCCGCATACCCCCTCGTCGATAGCGCGGCCAGCCTTCACGTCAGCGCCATTACGCCTGTTCCCATCACGAATCAGTCATCTGTAGATATTTTACACCGTTCCGTCGACGCCGCCCTGACGTCTACCCAACGCGACCAGCTTGTAGCCGTTCTGCAGCGTTTTCAAGCTTCGTTTGACTACCAGCAACCTTCCTTGGGCCGCACCACCACCGTTACCCACTGTATTGACACTGGAACCCATGCCCCTTTGCGCCAACGTCCGTACCGCGTGTCAGTCGCTGAGCGCAGCATCATTGACGCCCAGGTGACCGACATGCTCCAGCGTCACGTGATACAACTGTCGCACAGCCCGTGGGCATCGCCAGTGGTTCTGGTCAAGAAAAAAGACGGTTCCATCCGTTTCTGCGTGGACTACCGTCGTCTGAATAAGATTACACGCAAGGAAGTTTACCCTCTCCCCCGTATCGACGATGCACTTGACTGCCTGCAGGGCTCTGAGTTCTTTTCTTCATTGGACTTGCGCTCCGGTCACTGGCAGATGCCGATGGCGGAAGCCGATCGCCCAAAGATTGCATTCGTCACACCCGACGGGCTCTATGAATTTAATGTCATGCCTTTCGGCCTCTGCAATGCACCCGCCACATTCGAGCGCATTATGAACAACATACTCCGAGGGCTCAAATGGCACACATGCATTTGTTATCTACACGACGTTGTAATCTTTTCCCCGGACTTTCAGTCTCACCTCCAGCGCCTCGAGACTGTTCGCTGCCTGGCCGACGCTGGCCTCCAACTTAATTTGAAAAAGTGCCGCTTCGGAGCTCGGCAGCTCACCATTCTCGGTCATGTCGTATCGAAGGATGGCGTTCTCCCAGACCCGGCCATGTTGCGAGCTGTGGCCGAATTTCCAAAGCCCACTTCTGTAAAAGACCTCCGCAGCTTCTTCGGCCTCTGCTCCTACTTCCGCCGCTTTGTCCGCACATTTATCACTATCGTCGACCCCCTGAACAAGCTCCTTTCCACCCACGACCTTTCGGCCTGGTCGCCAGCCTGTGATGAAGCGTTTACAACACTCCGTCGCCTCCTCACCACTCCACCAAATCTGTGTCACTTCGACCCTCCTTCTCCGACGGAACTCCACACCGATGCCAGTGGCGTCGGCCTCGGTGCCGTACTCGCTCAACGCAAGGAAGGCTTTGACGAATACGTTGTCGCTTACGCTAGCCGGACACTCACAAAAGCTGAAGCCAACTATTCTGTCACCGAGAAGGAGTGTTTAGCCATCCTTTGGGCGATCGTAAAATTTCGCCGCTACCTGTATGGGCGCCCTTTTGACGTTGTCACCGATCACCACGCCCTCCGCTGGCTGTCCTCTTTGAAAGATCCCTCTGGCCGACTGGCGCGATGGGCTCTGCGGCTCCAAGAGTACGACATTCGCGTTATCTATCGTTCCGGCCGCAAACATGCCGATGCTGATGCCTTCTCACATTCCCCTGCACCATCTGAGGCAGCGCCTTGTATACCCGCCCTGTCTTCTTTCAAGTTTCAGTTCGCTGATATGGCTTCCGAGCAACGCAAAGACCCGTGGATCACTTGCCTTTTTGATCTCCTATCTGGCCAATCGTCTCGACCACCTTCCCGAGCTCTCCGTCGTCAGTCCCACCATTTCGCCATCCGAGACGAGCTCCTTTACCGCCGCAACTATCTCCCGGATGGTCGCAAGTGGCTTCTCGTCATTCCAACACATCTGCGCTCCTTCATTTGCTCTTCCTACCACGATGATCCCCAGTGTGCTCATGCCGGATTCTTGAAAACTTTCACCCGTCTACGACAGCGGTACTACTGGCATGGGATGGCCCGTTACGTCCGCCAGTTCGTTCAGTCCTGCACCACATGCCAGCGACGAAAACATCCACCTCACCGACCCGCCGCTCCTATGCAGCCGCTGCCTTGCCCAGTACAGCCCTTCGAGCGTGTTGGCATCGACCTCTACGGCCCTCTTCCCAGCACATCAACCGGGAACCGCTAGATCATCGTTGCCATCGACCACCTTACACGTTACGCTGAAACATCGCCTTTGCCATCCGCTACAGCCCACGACATTGCATCCTCCATTCTCCATCGCATCATTCTTCGCCATGGTGCGCCCAAAGAGCTGCTCAGTGATAGAGGTCCGGCCTTCCTCTCAGAAGTTGTAGAAGCTCTCCTTCAGGAATGCAACGTTGTTCACCGCACCAGCTCCGCCTACCATCCCCAGACAAATGGCATGGTTGAGCGTTTTAATCTCACCCTCGGCGACATGCTGGCCATGTATGTTGCTTCCGACCATTGCAACTGGGACCGCGTTCTCCCTTTTGTCACATACGCTTATAACTCCGCTGCTCAAGCCACGACCGGATTCTCTCCGTACTTTCTCCTGTACGGCCGTGAGCCTTCTTGCACAATGGACACCATTCTACTTTACCGCCCTGATGCTTCCGAATTTACAACTCTTTCTCAAGCCGCAACTTATGCCGAAGAATGCCGACAGCTTGCCCGGTCCTTCACTTCTCACGCCCAGCAGCAGCAAAAAAGCACCCGTGATCCCCCTGCACTTCCTCCCGCTTACCTTCCTGACTCTTTGGTCTGGCTCTGGGTACCCTCCTCAGGACCCGTCCTTTCCTCCAAACTTGTTAGAAAGTACCAGGGACCCTACCGTATTCTTCAGCAGACATCCCCCTCAATTACCTCATCGAACCCCTTACGCCATTCCCTGATCATCGCCGCCGAGGCCGCGAAATTGTCCACACGACCCGCCTCAAACCTTACTACGACCCCGCCGTCCTCACATCGCCCTAGGCCTCCAGGATGGCGCCCTTTCGCCCGGGGGGAATGGTAAGACTGGACACGGGGTTTAGAATCTTCAGAGGATGGCGCTCAACGAAGAAGACGACGAGAAGCGCCGAACATTGGGAAGCTCGAGCGCCGAACACTCCGAAGATCGAGCGCCGAACGCTCGGTCGCTCGTGCGTGCTCTGGACTGAACGCGGTCTCTGCTCTGTGCTTGAACGGTTCGGCTGGTTGTTCGTGACGCTGTGCTTATTACTGTGCTGTGCTCTTATTACTGTGATGTGCTGTGGTGTGCTGTGGTGTTCTGTGTGTGCTGTATTAGTAGTGTGCTGTGTTCTTATTACAAAACAAGCTTGCCTTGCTGATGGAAGTGGGAGTATAAAAAAGTCGGATATTTATTCTTGTTTCACACGTGAAAATTTCCAGACGATGCAGAAAATCGCTGTAGGATCCATCCTTCAGTTTTCTTTATTTGCCATATACCCAGCGTAGACGACATGAGAAGCGTAATTACGTGCAGTTTGTGGTAAAAATAATACTTTTCTCACTTCCACTACGCAGTACCTCTGTCGTTACTATCAAACTAGAGGAGTTCACTGAACGCCAATATGGACGACACCTGCGTCTGGAACTGATCCCGTTCACGCTTTATTGAGCCTCAGCGCCCGCATCGAGCATGGTTCAAAATGTTCACGTACCTGGCACCTCAAGGTTTTCGTCTCTCGCCGAGAACTGTGTTGCCGTTGTTTTTATGAAATATTTATTGACCCTACGTCTGCTTGTGCTCGGTGAATGCGAACAGCCCTCCACGCGAACCCTGAGGTTTCTCGGTACGTATGTTTTTATTTCCGTCTCAAGTATACAGATTACTGGAAGCTTGCAGTAAAAGTTGTTAACGAGAAAGCTTGGTAACGCTTTCTAGATTCTTATGACCCTGCTACTGTGACAAGCGCAGGGAGTGGCCGACGAAAGAGAGAATACCTTCCCTCCATAGTCAGGAATATATCTCTCATCCTTCACTGCAATGCAGAGCCGCTCCCTGCATTGTAACACCAGCAGATGACCCTGCTGGTATGAGAATCAAATGAACCGATTGCTTGGAAGGGCGTCTTTTGAAAGGGGAAAGCCCCTGCTTTCTTGAGGCGCATCGGGTACACATCCTGTTGACATTCCTTCCTTAGGCCCAGGCCTCACTGTCATTTCTTCCTGTTTGCCTGGGTAGCATTGCGTTCTATTATTATCAAGCAGATGGGCTATGTTCTAGGAACCCCATCTTCACCCCATTTCTTAAAGGCCGCTTCCAGCCACTGGCGATTTCATGAGGCGCATTTCAGGTGTATTCGCTTCTATGTTCTTGAGGTGAATGGGAACAAAAGCTTTGGAAGGGCATATCAAGAGATTAGAAAAAATGCAAGAAAAAAAAAGTGTAACACCCAGTCAATGTGTCATAGGGCGGGCTGCCTGTCATCGTCAACCTCCATATATTTACTTTAAATGGAAGGCTCATTTGAAATCGTTTCGAGTAAATATTTCTCCTTTTCTCTTAAGATTCAGTATCTGAAATAAAACAGCTCCAAATTCGAGCAACACAGCGAAATATTATCAGGGACTTCCTCCCCGGAAATCGCTGGTTGACGGAGCTAGTCCGGATAGAGAGTACTTCGAAAAAGGTCGTGATAAAGTGATGTGAGAGCGGAATTCTGTCTTGGTGCAGTGACTCGCACTGACGCAGTAGGTGACGAAACAGCGCGATGGCACAAGATCAAAGCGCTGTGTTGTGGCGCCTTTTTTCCCTCCCTTCCACTCTCGCGTTTGGCCTTGTGCTGTCTTTTGTACAGTCATGTTTCCAGCTGAACGCGAGGTTTCGGTGTGAATAATATATTGAAAATAAGAAATGAAAATCATGTTTCTTAGGAAAAAATCTTCTCATTGGGCATGAATATGCTTTTCATAATAAATTGTTTTTTCCAAAATATCACAAAAGATAATGAAGAAATTACTCGCCATTATTCGTTATTTTTTTTTCGTTTTTAGAACCTTAGCTGATAAAAGACTTGCATATTAACAGAAGTTAAAGAACGGCGACTCTGGTTGTAATAAAACCTGAGAGGCAGCTGGCGGACAATTTAAATCGGATCCATTTGAGAGCAGGTACATTTCCACAACAACAAAAAAAATTTTCAGAGAATGCGTTTCCTCACAAATATGTGGCTGCTTTCCCCTCTCCCTCCTCGTTTTGCTTCTTCGCCTCCTTCTATACCATTCCTTGGTCCCATATCACTGGTTGAGAGAGGGAAGACGAGGTCTTCTTGAAATGTGGGCCTGACCATATAAAGTCCTGCTTGCAGACCAGGAAAAATACGCTTACCCCTCCCCCGTCCTCCTCCTCCTCCTACTCTAAAGATTGTTCTGGAACTTTCTGATTTCACGTAGAAGATACAGAGAAGGTGCCATGTTCGCGGGCAGCGAGCTTATCCCTTCCACAAAAACCGCCACTAGGCAGCAATGTCACCAAGTTGTGGAGCGATAAGAGGCCTATATAAGGAGAGACTCTTACTGTTTACAAACATTTCCCACTCGCGTAGCTTTCATGCCGTCGAAGACGCAGAACGAAGATGTAGACTCCAGCGCTGCTTCTCCCGATCGTCGTACTGATGCACGTGGCGACCGTCAAGGCTAAGATTCTGCTCAACTTTATTTTCAGTTGTATCGCGTGTGATGAGTTCACCCCTTCTTTCTTTTAATATGAGAAAGTCGGGTTCACAGCAAGGCGGTGCAATTAGTAGACCATGTGCAATAGCGCTGGACAATTCCAAAGAGCCGCCCGCTGTGGCTAGAGGTCGCACCATTGCAGTAAGTTCGCAAAAATTCGATGCTGCGAGCGTGGCGAACTTTTCGCCTGTACGTTCATGATGCGGCAGGAACCGAAACTCTTATATATGTTGAGGCGCCAGAATGTGCATTTTGAGCACAGTGTAATGGTGCTGCAATACGCTTTAGCTGCGCCGCCCAGCCACGAGCTCACTCCAGCTCTCCCAGTTTAGGATTATGTCGCAGTTATAGAAGGCATTCTATTGTAAGTAGACATGTGACTATAAAT
Organism: Amblyomma americanum; assembly: GCA_030143305.2. Lineage (NCBI taxonomy): Eukaryota > Metazoa > Arthropoda > Arachnida > Ixodida > Ixodidae > Amblyomma > Amblyomma americanum. The sequence goes on from JARKHS020029308.1 coordinate 39,631, forward strand.
TAACCAGCGAACAAATAAATTTATTCGCCATGCGAGATTCATGTAAGCACGCCAACGATTTGAATTCGATCAAATTTACAAGCCTTAGACGGATTTGACGCTCCGGCTATTTATCAGCAGCGAGTGGAAAATGCGCTTCGACGCTATTTCCTTTTTTTTTTCTCCTGTCACTTACACCTGCACCTACGCAAAACATAAGGACCAGTCGAGATTTCCGACGCGTGCGAATGTGGCGACTTTCCTCAGGAGCACAGTCTCTGTCAAGCCACTAACTGGCTTTTTGACTGTGCCTTCCAACATCAATGATGTTAAATATGATTTGATTTGATTCACTTTCGCTGTCGACGTACTGCACAGTGAGTTACGCATTTTCCTGTAGCCGCTGGGGGCTCGAACATGTCTACGGGACGAGTCCACGCAGCCTGTTACGTCTCGCCTTCGACGCGCGGTATAGCCGGCGCGGATGCAACGGACGCCGCGGCTTCGTTCATCGCGGCCGCAACGCCTCCCGCCAAGCGCGTCCAGGCAGGTTTCAGTGCCACGTGTCGTCGTGCGTGCGTGTGTGTGTGTGTGCATGTTTTGCCCACGCTTGTCAAAGCGCGGCAGCCGGGGAGAGGAGCTCCCCAACTGGGAGGCGAGGAGGTCTGACCGGCGCCGGCCTGGCGGACGCGCCCGTCACGCCTGAACATGTTCATGCGTCGCCGTCTTGTGCGACTCATCCCAAGCCGCTCCTTCTTGCCCTCGACTCCGAGGGTATATAAAGAGAGCTGCCCCGGACGCCAACGAGAGACTTCGATTTCTTCCTGCGAGTAACGTGGTCGCCCTGACCGGCTGCTCTTTTGCGATGCCAGAATAAACAAGTTGTTCTGTTGCCAGTCGACTCATCCTTTGCCGGGACCTTCGGATGTTTCCTGCTTTGCCCCAGGCCGCCAGGCCAACGCTACCCTTGGGGCTTGCAACCCAAATGCAACAACTGGTTGCCAGCGGTGAGATCCCGACAACGGAGGCCAGCAGCGAAGATATGCGGTCAACTGTATGCTGAGCAGCACAACGACCATCCGGGAGCAGTGCAACGAGCCCTGTGTGATGACTGGTTGCCTGCAGCGGAACGACTGCGCTGAATTCTTGGCTGCGAGGTTTGGTGAGTGCGGGACTTTCTTCTTCTGAGTTTTGCCAGGCTTTTGTTAGTGTCAGAAACAGAGCTGGTAATTGTGTTGTCGTTGCTGCCGGGTTAGTTTGCGGCAAGACAATAGTAGGCAGTAGAGAAAGCAGCATTCGGAGCAGCCATGGATTTGAAGTCGTTGCGCAAACCGAAATTGCTGGAGCTTGCAAGAGAGTTGGGTCTGGATGTCTCAGACAAACTCAGAAAACCAGAACTGCTAAGGGCTATTCTTGAGTTGGAGGCTGAGGATGACGAGCTGTCGGAATGCCTTGAGACCATTGAGGAGAGGGAGCAAAAAGAGAAAGACGAGCGCGAACGTAAAGAGCAAAAAGAGGAGCGCGAGCGTAAAGAGCAAAAAGAGAAAGACGAGCGCGAACGTAAAGATCAAAAAGATAAAGAGAAAGAAGAGCGCGCTTTGGAAATGAAGCGTCTCGAGGTAGAGATGGAACGCGCTCGTAATGGAAGTCAGGCACACGGTGCAGGAGAACGGGTATCGTTCAAAATGACTGACCTGATGCGGCCGTTTAAGCTTGGAGAGGACATTGGTTTGTTCCTGGTTAACTTTGAGCGAACGTGCGAGAAGCAGGGGTTCTCTCGGGAAACGTGGCCACAGCGCTTGCTCACTTTGTTACCCGCCGAGGCGGCCGACGTAGTCGCTCGCTTGAAGAGAGAGGAGGCAGAGGATTTCGACCAAGTGAAATCAAGTCTGCTAAAAAAGTACAGGCTGTCAGCGGAGGCGTTCCGTCGGAAGTTTCGGGAAAATGAAAAAGGCAGAAATGAGTCATATACAGAGTTTGCCTACAGGCTTATGTCAAACATGCAGGAGTGGCTCAAAGAAGAGAAAGCGTTTGGTGACCACGAGAAAATTCTGCAGTGTTTCGGGCTGGAACAGTTTTATAGTCGGTTACCTGAGAACGTGCGGTACTGGGTCTTGGATAGGCCAGACGTTAGTACAGTGGCTAAAGCCGCCGAGCTAGCCGAGGAGTTTGTGACGCGTCGGGCTCGCGGAGCTAAGGACGGTCAAAAGGGTGAATTTGGCTCCAAGTCTGAGAGGCCGAAGTTCACACCCATGAGAGCAAGGGGGGACACGCGTAGTGCGGATGCGAGTGAAAGCAGTCCGACCGAACGTAAGGAGACGGCGGCAGCCGAAGCCGAACGCAGAAAGCGGTTCGAGAGGAGGCAAGCGCGCGTGTGTTATACGTGCCAGAAGCCGGGTCACTTTTCGGCGCAGTGTCCAGAAACAAAAAGAGAAGTCGTGTGTTTGTCATTATGTAGCACTGACGAGAACATGAAGCTTCTCGAGCCTTACATGCGAGACTTCCTCGTGAACGGGAAAGAGTGCCGAGTGCTTCGTGATTCCGCAGCTACAATGGATGTAGTTCACCCCTCTTACGTAGAACCCGATATGTTCACGGGCGAGTGCGCATGGATCAAGCAAGCCGTGGAAGCTCATAGCGTGTGTCTGCCCGTAGCAAAAGTGCTTATTGAAGGACCTTTCGGAGCACTTGAGACGGAGGCCGTAGTGTCATCTAGGCTGCCCCCCCAGTACCCGTACCTATTTTCGAACAGGTCCGATCACCTCCTGCGCGAGAAGGGGCTTTTGTTTGGTGAGGCTAGCGTTCAGGCCTTAACCAGATCGAGAGTTCGGGAGCTCGCTGCAAAGGCGGTAGTTGCGGGGCCGACGTTGTCGAACAATGAGAAAGGGTCGGAGGCGCAGCAAGCTGATATTCCGAGCACGTCAGAACTGGATAAAATTGAGCCTGTAGCGTTGAAGGCACCAGGTACTGGAGAGGAAATGCCCGACACGGGAAAGTTAGAAGAGCTTCCGGTCGAGCTTCCGGGACTAGGCTCAGTGACGAACAGGGAAGACACTGATCAGGTCATTAGTGACTTAATCATTAAAGCACCGCTGTCGCTTGAGCAGAAAACCGAACTACACCAACTCTTACAAGAGTTTCAAGGTCAGTTCTCTGAGAGGCCTGGTAGGACTTCTGTCCTTACGCATGATATAGAACTTACCTCCCCAGAGCCAGTACGATCCAAGGCGTACCGGGTGTCACCCCGCCAGCGCGATATTATGGAGGCTGAGGTAAAGAAAATGCTACAGCTCGGTGTTATTGAGGCGGGTGAGAGTGATTATACCTCCCCTTTGATTTTAGTTGAGGTACCGGGCAAGGAACCTCGTCCTTGCGTCGACTACCGCAGGCTTAATTCCATCACTAAGGATCAAATTTATCCGATCCCTAACATCGAGGAGCGCCTTGAGAAAGTTAGTAGCGCTCAGTTTATTTCCACCCTAGATCTTGTCAGGGGTTATTGGCAGGTTCCACTTACAGAAGAGGCTAGTAGGTATGCGGCGTTCATTTCACCAATGGGAACATTCCGTCCTAAAGTTTTGAGTTTTGGTTTGAAGAACGCGCCATACTGCTTTTCAAGCCTCATGGACAAAGTGTTGCGGGGACAGGAAGAATTCGCTTTACCGTATTTAGACGACGTAGCGATATTCTCCGCATCCTGGTCTGAGCATATGGCACACTTGCGGGCAGTGCTAACCCGCCTGCGCGAAGCGGGCTTGACAATCAAGGCTCCCAAGTGCCAATTAGCACAGGCCGAGGTTGTCTACCTCGGTCACGTGATTGGACAGGGTCGTCGCCCCCCCTCTGAAATAAAGGTGGCCGCTGTGCGAGACTTCCCGCAACCGCGCACGAAGACCGATATTCGGTCGTTCTTGGGTGTCGCCGGCTACTATCAGAGGTACATCCCCAGGTACTCCGATATCGCGGCTCCCCTGACGGATGCTCTAAGAAAAACAGAGCCCCAAACAGTCGTCTGGAGCGAGACAAAGGAGAGAGCTTTTAGCGCCCTAAAGAGCGCCCTAACAAGCCAGCCTGTGCTACGATCGCCAGACTACACAAAAGGGTTCGTTGTTCAGTGCGATGCTAGTGAGCGAGGCATGGGCGTTGTACTGTGCCAAAGGGACAATGGAGAAGTGGAACACCCCGTCCTGTATGCTAGTCGTAAGCTGACCTGTCGTGAGCAGGCGTACAGCGCCACCGAGAAAGAGTGTGCGTGTCTCGTGTGGGCCGGTCAGAAATTGTCATGCTACCTAGCCGGCTCGAGGTTTATCATTGAGACGGATCACTGCCCTCTCCAATGGCTGCAGACCATATCTCCCAAAAATGGCCGCCTCCTGCGCTGGAGCCTCGCTTTGCAACAATATTCCTTTGAGGTGCGTTACAAAAAGGGGAGTCTCAACGGTAACGCCGATGGCTTAAGTCGAAGCCCCTAACGTGGGGATCCGCCTCAAAGTTGTTGGTTACTGATGTTTTCTTCCTGAGGCAGGATTTTTAACATATTGCTTTTGTTTAGTGTTTCAAAGTGATTATGTGCTTTCTAGTGCAATTTTCCAATTTGTGGACGCGTTCTGAGTGCTGCTTGACTACTGTAAGGAACTAGGCAGTAGTATAAAAGGGGAAAGAGCCTGGCAGAGCTTAGTGAGGGTTGTCTCGTGCTTGCTGACTGAGCGGTTGCGTTTCGGCGTAGTTCTAACGCTTGCTGGGAACGAGCACAAAAATGGCAACTCTCCCGAAGTGACTTTGCAGTGTCCTATGTGATCCTGAACCCGAGAACGAGGCCTTCTCTGTGCGCTGCGCTCAAGCAACGTCGAGGGACGATCGGTTTCGATTACGAGCATCATCGAGCGACATCCCTCTGGACAGCGGATGCAGTCCCCTGACCATCGGGATCTCCTTCTCCCGGCGGGGCGGTCTGTTACGTCTCGCCTTCGACGCGCGGTATAGCCGGCGCGGATGCAACGGACGCCGCGGCTTCGTTCATCGCGGCCGCAACGCCTCCCGCCAAGCGCGTCCAGGCAGGTTTCAGTGCCACGTGTCGTCGTGCGTGCGTGTGTGTGTGTGTGCATGTTTTGCCCACGCTTGTCAAAGCGCGGCAGCCGGGGAGAGGAGCTCCCCAACTGGGAGGCGAGGAGGTCTGACCGGCGCCGGCCTGGCGGACGCGCCCGTCACGCCTGAACATGTTCATGCGTCGCCGTCTTGTGCGACTCATCCCAAGCCGCTCCTTCTTGCCCTCGACTCCGAGGGTATATAAAGAGAGCTGCCCCGGACGCCAACGAGAGACTTCGATTTCTTCCTGCGAGTAACGTGGTCGCCCTGACCGGCTGCTCTTTTGCGATGCCAGAATAAACAAGTTGTTCTGTTGCCAGTCGACTCATCCTTTGCCGGGACCTTCGGATGTTTCCTGCTTTGCCCCAGGCCGCCAGGCCAACGCTACCCTTGGGGCTTGCAACCCAAATGCAACAAGCCGTTCGACACGGCTTCAATAATCCATTATGTTCTAAACCGAGTTGTTAAGCCGCCTAGTCAGCGCGTTACGCAGCAATACCGTCGGGGTCGGCCGGAGATAATATGTCTACCGACGGTATCAAATTTCCCTGCAATATGAGTTGCAAAGAACAAAAATTTGAATCTCATTCCACGACTTATCTACTTTTCCTGTCGTTAGTACGTATAGATATACTGAACGAACTTCAATTGTTGCATTTCAAGAATAACTATTAAAACTAATAATTCATGGGTGCTCACTGCCCTGTCTCCGTTCTATGGTAAGAGGCAACATTGTTATATTTTGTCATAGTTTGAGTTGGCCTGAGACCTTTCTTCCAAGCATTTCCCCCGAGGAGAGACAAGCACTGCGGCGTGGGAAACTTTGTCCTGATTAAAAAATCAGTGGGTAAGCGGCGGAATTGGTCGTCGATCCTGGCACCTCCCGATGCCAGGCGGATACTTTGCCACTAGACAACCCCACCGCTTCGGCACTCCAGTGACCCATGCATCCACCGGGTTCTTCAAATGGGTGCAAGCCATCACCCTGCCAGGTGCTCGGCGTTCCTTGGTGCTCGCCTTGGGAAAGGGATGCGGGCCTTGAACCTACGCCATTGTGAGCGAACCTCGTGCGAGCTTCATGTCTGATGATGTTTCTATTTTCGATCACGCTCCGCTTTTCAAGATATCCTATTATGTCGCCGGTGTTGGCCCTGAAGCGGCGAGGAAAGGGTGTAAAAAAAGAAGTTCGGATTACTCTACGGATGTTCGGCTTGTTGAGCAGAACTCAGCAGCAAAAAAAAAAATTCAGTCGACGCGACCGTTTTAAAGATATTGAAAGCTCCTTACGAAGTTCGCAGCAAGTTTCCAGTTGCCCACAGCTTTAAAATACGCAAAGCATGAGCCCGCAGCCTACCACAATCGACCAGGCAAGCTGAGGTATAAAGGGACGTTAAGGCAGCCGAGGGTTGTAGTGCAGCGTCAGTGACGGCATTGACAGTTAAGCGGGCAAGAAAGGAGTAAACAACAAATGGCATAATAGCGCCGCCCGTCATGAGCAGCCCCTCTATTTTGGTAGAACCTATACCGGGCATGTAAGCCTCGCGGTTAAATGTGTGCGGGACTGCGAGCTGGTGGGCCAGGTGTTCAAAGCTTATGATACTACCCCTCCCTCCAGTCTGTACACTGAGAAATTGTTCAGTGTAGCTGCTTATCTCTTTACAAGTAAGCGTGCGAAAGTAAGCCTCGACGACCTCAAAACACTACTACTCGTGTAAATTAATTACCTGTAAAAAATTTCAAGAAAACTGTGGTAATTCATTGTAGTATGAATCAGTTAGTGTTTTGGCAATATGACTTTGAAGCAAAATAATAAAATAGTAATCGACGGCTTTTCTATAAATGTTGAGCCACTTTCAGGGCCCGTAATGGACCATTGTTCTCAATTACATTGACGCTTGCGGTTCATTTATCTGAATGCATTGACTGCATCGAAGGATAAGTTTCGGCGAGTAGCTCTTGGACCAAGCAAGGCACCAAATAAAGCACGTTCTAAGCGGGCTAATGAGCAGCGGGCATGTCAAAATCGGCGTTTTTATTTCGTTCTAAACTTCACGGGCGGCGTAACAGTGGGTTGTTTGCCAAACATGCTGCAGGAGAAACAAAAAACACAAAAATTAAGGGACGCTTAAGCTTCGCCTTTAAGAGAGGAACGCGACAGCGTGTTGCAGCACTGCCAGGCAGTCCACGGAACGCCATCGCCCGTTCGGTGCGACGCCTTGCCCGTTAGACAAATCGCTCTGCTACGTACGGTGAAACGGACGCGCGGAGCGGCAAACCACGTAGAAGCGCTGCCAGGCGCCTTGACAAAACGCGCGGTACTCAAGTTGCAGTCGTAGTTCGTCGGCACATCGTTCTCGACAAACCTCATGCCACGAACGCCAGCATAGCTTCCGCGCCTAACGAACGGGCAGCAAGCCACAAGCTTCGTGGTGAACGCGCTTTGGATGTGCGCTGCGTTCTTCGCCGCTCACCACGTGATTCCTGCGTGCCCGCACGGCCCCACGGCGCCCGAACGAGATATATGTCAGACTCGTCACTTCCTATCCTTAATAATAATTAGTTTTTTTTTTGGGGGGGGGAGGAAATGGCGCAGTATCTGTCTCATATATCTTTGGAAACCTGAACCGCGCCGTAAGGGAAGGGATAAAGGAGGGAGTGAAAGAAGAAAGGAAGAATAGGTGCCGTAGTGGAGGGCTCTGGAATAATTTCGACCACCTGGGGATCTTTAACGTGCACTGACATCGCACAGCACACGGGCGCCTTGGCGTTTTTCCTCCATAAAAACGCAGCCGCCGCGGTCGGGTTCGAACCCGGGAACTCCGGATGAGTAGTCGAGCGCCCTAACCACTGAGCCATCGCGGCGGGGCTCACTTCCTATCCTTAAAATCAATTTTCATTTCATTTTTCTTTCTATACGGCGCGGTTCGGGTGTCCACAGAGATATGTGAGACCGGCCTCAATCCCTTTCTTTAAGCCAATTTTCATTTCATTTTCCTTCCCTTGCGGCACGGTCCGGGTTGTCCACCGAAATATGAGACAGGCGTCCCTTCGTTTCCTTGCGCTGCCGTCGCCCGGTATCTTTTGGGGCAGTGCCGTACATTGCGAGGAGGAGGAGGAGGAATTTTTCGATCACGGCCGACGCCGACGACACCGGCTTTTCTGCGACACGAGCTCCTTAACATGGTCGCGTTAAAATGCAAGTGCCCTTTTTAGAAATACCTGCACCAGGATGTGCGGACTGCGTTGATCGTTGCGCATATAAGAGGGCATGGCTTCGTTACCGAAACCGCTGTATATTCGCTTGGTACGCACTGTGAACGCCAAGAAAGAAGAGCGTCAGTCGGACGGAAGCACGATGACGTGTACATGGTGTCCTCAGTCCAACACGATATATCCCACGCGTACTTGCCAAAAAACTATGTCCGACGACTCCCTGAGGCTCCTTCGGGCTGTTAACACCCTTCTTCTAGTAATGTAACCGCGGAAAGACGAGCTCGGAACACAATAATACTTAGCTAACACTTTTGAGCGCGACCTCGGTAGATGTTGGGCCGCCTTCCACCTCAGCCCTCTTCATGTTACGCTTGTCTGTGCAAGAGCAGACGTGCGTTTCTATGTTTAGTTCCTCACTTGTGATGAATTGCGCTCTATTTCGTTTTTATATCTATTCAATTGTATATAGTACAACTGGTTCGTTCTAAGGCTATCCTTCTCTTCCCCAGAGCAAAGAACGCCGACTTGCGGTTCACTTTGTGTAAAGTACGGTCGCTTAGTGCGCGCACATGTAAGTGTTCGCCATCAGCAGAAGCGAAGCCGCAGTCGATTCCGGTGGGGAAGGGGAAGGATGCAATGGGCTGTCCTCGCCGACCGCGACGCACGACCGTTCAAGCGAAGCGAGACAATTCATCTTCTCGAGTCTGTCTGTTTGTTTTCTCGTGTAGCTACCGCATTTTCATCGCTATTAGGAGTGTCCGAAGTCGCTTCTGCTCAATTCTATTCCAAAGTGGCTTACAGGTAAGCATAATTCTTTCTAATTAATTTTCATGCATCGAAATTGAAGCATGGAATGAATTGCCTGAATGCATAAGCACTCCATGTGACACGGTTAATTGAGCACTTACAAATAGCGCACCTCTGGAAGGGAAGGCAGTGATTTTATTTTTCATGGATTCTCTTCTTGTTTAGCATGTATGTTTTTTGGTTTGTGTTTCAATATAGTGCTTTTGAATTATTTTACTCAGTGTATTTTTCTCTTGGGTTTATTGCCTTTTTCTTTGTGCACAAAGCTATGTTAGTGCATATGCGTATAGTCCTGTTGTTCTCATTCCGATTTTTCTTGAAATATTGCTTAAGAAGTTTTATTCTTCGTTTTTTCATGTTATGGTTGATAATGATCTTAACTCTTTTATACATAAACCTTTCCTAGTCACAAAGTATAATCCTCCCCCCCCCCCCCCCCTGTACCCTTATATAACGGGGGTTTTAAATATGAATTGAAGGTATACAATGAGGAAGTGTGCTGGGAAGGGCTTATCGCATTTATGCTGTGCTAGTGATAAGTTTTATTGTAGGTAAGCGCCCTGTTTTGCAACCGACGTCAGCCTTGTGTAGAGAACTCATGCGGTGGACTTCCATGCATAATAATTAGCGCCTCGTGGCATCTTTTAATTTAGAGGTAACGCTAGCGAGCAAGTAGAGCCATATCGATCAGCAACTAAAGGTTGGCAGAAGCACCTTTCCCGAAAATAGCAAGAAGCTTTGCAATTTCAGTCTTTATTGCAGGATGCAGACTGCTCGAGCGATCTACAAAAGGGCTACACAGACTACTCAGATTTGCTACTTTGCACTTGGGCTAGAGCGAATAGTGAAACGACAGCTTACCTTACCCATGGTTATTTTAGGTGTCCTTGATTGAGAGGAACTGATTAGCCCTCAGCGCCCGGCCAGCTGCTCTCCTCCCCCCCCCCCTCCCAACAAAAAAAAGCTCACTTTGTGTAGACTAATATACACATACCGAGGGTTTCAATAAAACCTGAAAATAACCTTAAAACCCCCGCATACTTGCATAGAAAAATAAAATATTGCGTTATATTGATTGCAGTAATATTAGCATGAGCTCTTACTCTTGCACATGTTTAGGAGCAGCAACATGTGTAATATCTCATTTCCTCGATAAATCTTTTTTGTTGAATAAGAAAGGAACATTTCTGCTCTGAGGATCATTTCCCTTGATGTAAATGTCAAAAAGAGAGGTGGTAATGAAAATAAAGCGTCATAATAAAGCGTTTCCTCAGAGTTCACGAATGAACAGCACTAGTATAAGGGACATCGCTAAATGTGTTACTGGAATTTACATTGACTGGCGCTAACGACGCAAAGACGCAGGCATTTTCCCAAAAGAGTTCATTACGTTACGTGCGGTTCTTTTTCTATATATCACACGGGTCCAATAGTCAACCGCAAGAAAAATGAACTATCAGGCGTGCAGTCACAAGGAAGGCGTGAATTTGCATTGTTAATGCGACACTGAGGACAACTAAAGGTGGCATCTATCGTTAGGGCTTCTCATTTCAATCATGAAGACTCTCACACCGTACCGTAAACGGAACTGTTATTAACTATAAATGACCAAAAAATGAAACACAAAGGCCGCCATGTGCAAAACGTGTGTGTCGACACCGATTTTTTTCCTGATCCCATAGTCTACATTATACGGCCATCACTTCGAAACGGTGCCAACCATCTCTCAAGGTAAATACGCCACGTGTTTAGATAGTCTGGCAGAAAGAACTTTAAATGCAACTTTTTTGTCAATTAATGCGTTTTTTTTTATGCCGGATGAACGCCAACGTAGGCAGAAAGAGCCAAAGATTGAGTTCTCACTAATAACAATAGTCGGGTGGAGCAATTCTCATTGTCACCTCCAAGACGTAGCTTAATTACCGCAGAGGATTTTTCACGAACACCACCTTCTTCGGAGGCACCGTATAGAGAGAACAGGCTTTGCTTTCTTCACGATCTGGAAGCAAGACCTGGAAGTCTGGACAAGAACGTCTAGTTTGTGGGGCTGCGCCACGTGCTGTTTGACAGCGAGCATTAAAAAGCGCCGCGGAACATTTGAATTTTAGGTACACTCCATTGATTTTCTATGCCCGTAAAAGCTCCTCAGTGCGAGCGCAAAAAGAATTTCCCGTATTCTGCAGCGCATTAGAAGAACAATGCTTCACTATCAACAATTTCGCTCCAATATTCAGTAGACTGCTCAGTTTTTTTTTTTCCCTGTTTGCACACAAAGATACTCCCATTCAGTTACGCGGTGTGCATTATTGGCAGAAGATAGACGGCGGCAGTTAGGGATGTCCTCGAAAGCTTCTCATATGTCGTGTTCACGGTTAAAATATCCCGAGCGGCAAATCGTCGTTCAGACCTTACAGATCTAGCAACGTGTTTCTATGTAAATTATTTTTTACGCTTTTGTGTCTGTACTTTAACGACCATAATTAGTAGGGAGAAGAGCGGGCAAAATGTATTATTAAAAAAAATAATCGGATGGGAAAGTCGAAGAAAGAAAAGGGTAAAGAAGAGAACATCGTCCTGAAGAAACAGTGAAATGAGCAAGAACATAAATATAAAAAAATGGTCTAACGGGAAGAAAAACTTGCGGAGCAAAATCAGAACAAATAACAAGACAATCGAAATCAGCACAGATGTCTTACAACCCAACGTACGAACAAGAAAGTGGCTACACTTAGAGGGCACCTTATATAAGCAAAGAAATCAGCTCGTTAAGAAGTTCAGGATCATTTTTATTATCTGTATTTGGTTGTTTAAAAACGCCTATACATATCTGTTGCGTTCTTGCGCAGGTGATGGTTACTTCGTATTTTTAACGTTCACTGTACTCATTCTTACAAAAGCTACCTCCACTGTGCGAGGAAACATTGCATCCGCGTGAGGACCCATTGCAGATGATTAAAGGTCAGGCGCAAACTTTACTGAGAAGAAAATAAGGAAAGGGAAGCACACATGTTCTGGAGAAAAACTTTAGTAAGTCAGGAAACCATTATTTACTATAACTGCACTATAAGACAATAGTTAAAAGACGAAAACTGGTATTGACCATTCACTTATGCTGTCTATGTTACCGTGAAAAACAATGTAGCCCAATTTGCAAAGCCTAGGCATAGTTTTATAATGTTACATTTTCGGAAAGTTGGCGTTTCCCATATCCGGAATGTCAATGTCGTCCGAAAAAGATTATAAGACCTGCGGAGGATGAATTTCTTCTTGCTGTCAGAAGAAAACTCTGTGGCCGCGTAAAATGTCTTCGCAAATTATACGGGTGAATTTAATGAGGAAATGTCCATGATTTATTGATGTTTCCTCATCGTGCGAGTTGTATCGCATTCAGCGCTTCAGCAGCCGTGGCAGGCGGTAAAACATCTCCTATGCAATGGCTTTTACAACACATCTCACTGCGACCCACGCTTAGTTTCGTTCCGTGATCATGTGGCCACCCTCTCCCCCTCTCCATGTGCTTCGCGATGCTTTTTTCGGCAGGGGGGATGCGCGCTAGTAGGGGAGCAGAGGTAAAGGGGGGGGGGGGGGGGAGGGCGCGACCACACTGTGCATGCTCTACGCCTTCCGCGTTGTGCAATCTTTCCCGTCAACTGATAGAACAAGTGCTCTTGGGACCCCCTAAAAGATTTCAAACGTTTCTCAAACGCCGCACGTAGCTTGAGATAAGAGCCAGAAGAAATCCGGCGGGTTCAGCATATGTAGCTTGAGCGTGCATGCAACTCTGTCCACGATGGCGCTGCCCGATAGCATCCGCCAATCATTCCACACATTTGATAGACATAAAGGGACAGCGTTTACGCAGGCTGGCGTAATGCGGGACTCTAAGACAGGAGTACCATTGTCTTTGGATTTTGCTGTTTCCAAATGCCAATACTCCGAAAGAAGGAAGAATAACTCCACAAACATCTCTGCCGGTGAAAGACACGTAGACTTTATTACATCACTTTTTTTTTATGAGCTCAACAACTATTTGACATTACTTTTGTTATGTGTTGTTGATTTCAACATTTATTTCCAGCAGAAGGGCGTCACAATCACTGTGCTCTGAAAAGGCCCAAAATATGTGCGTTTACCAGTAATATTTTAAATTATTTAACTAAGTCGTTACTCAATATTATAGTAGTCACGTTTCGACCCCCTTCATAAAATATGCGAAAACAAAATTTCCGACGAAAGTTGTCATTGAAAGGAAATAAAAATTGAGATTCTTATGTCCACTTTTGGAACTTTGGCAAGTAGAAGTTTAATATCCTTCAGTTACAGCAAGCCGAAAAAACCAACAGGAGTAATACATTAAATTATGGTTAAAAAGTGGCTGTGGCTTAACTCAGCTGGGCTAGGATATATAGAGAGAAAGCTCTGTTAAGCATCGTTAGACACTGTTTAGCTTTGGTTCATATTTATTGTTTCAATTCTTCAGCGAGAGCAAGTCACGTGATGCATGCTCGTTCTTGTACTTGTGGCACGTGATGCATCACGTGCCACACGTGCAAGAACGAGCTTTCAGGGCAGCAGTCAGCGCAGCGGCTGCTACCAATTACCTTTCACGCTAGCTCTATACGCGAGGCAGAGGAAGTAGCTATCGCACTGGCCATCGCGGATCCCCGCACCAAAACTATTCTAAGCGACTCTAAGAGCGCCATTCAAAATTTCGCCAAAAACGTGGTAAGCGCGCTCGCAATGCGAATTCTGCACAACCGAACTCTCCATCACAAGATCAATCTCGTATGGGTTCCGGCTCACGCGGAGAACTCCGGAAACGAGGGGGTCGACCGTCTAGCCAGAGGTTTAACCAATCGGGGCACGGGAGACCTCTCGGGAACGGACGCCCCCGCCGAGGCACCTCGCTCGTACGCGGAGATTACAAACTTATCGCGAGCTAAGATGCACGTATCCCGCCCCTCGCCCCGACCTGGACAGGGCGCTAGCCACGACACTCAGACGCCTACAAACAAAGGCAATTCTTAGCCCCTACTGATTATCTTTGATCACCAACGGTGAATATGAGCCTGCATGCCCCCACTGCGGTGACGGGACGGACGCCACCCAAGACCATATATTATGGGAATGCGCTAGCAAACCACCTCCGACGACACTCTTGCCAGCTCCATCGGCGGAGGAATGGGACAAGCTCATAGCCAGTTCAAGAAAAACAACGCAGCTGGCCTTCATCACGCAAGCTCAAGAGGTCGCCCCCGACTGGAGGCCACCGTGGACTCACCCCAGCCCCAATTTCCCTTTTGTGGCAACAAAGTTGTAACCACCACCACCCCCGCAGCGGCGGAAAGGACTGCCAGGCCGCAGCTGTGACAATGAAGGTGAAGATGAAGATTGAGGCACCTGCCACGCGAGAGTTTTCACATAGCGCAATGCACCCTGACAAATCCCCCGCCGTGGGTATGTGCCATTAAGCCTGATCACATCATCATCATCATCATCATCAAATGCGTCGCGCCTCCCATTAAAGGTTAAATCTAAGAGCCAGATGACCTTCAGGCTCAGCATAGGAGAAGTAAAGCTTTTCGCTTTAAAAATACATTGGTAATATTTTTGCCTTCGCTTGTTTCGTATCTTTCCGCATTACCTTCTAATCATGAACGAGAGCCAATTGGGCGAGCTTTCTATTTTGTTACCAATTCGAGAGTAATCTTTTCTGGATGCGAAGCTTATCGAACTGGTCACAAAAGAAGCCACTCAGCAAATTGTTTCATCTAATCAGGAGCAGCCAAACGTATTGGCCTCCCTGTCAAAATAATTTTCTTCAGTTTTTTCAAACCACTTTAAATTCCCACGTGTGGCCTAAATCTGTGTGAAGTCAGCTACTGAGTGTAGTTTTCCAACTTGGTTTTCAGTGACGGACTTTTCACGGAGTTTCCGCAGGGCGTTGCAAAACCGGGCAGGAAGCTCACACAGCAGACAGCCCTCGAAGAACATCCCTGAGTGGCGCATGTCTCCGGTGCACCAAATACGACCGAGGTTGGTCGGATTGCAGCGGTCTGATTTCGTCTAGCTGTCGGTTAGCGTTGAAGCAAACAATCCACGTCGACGATTGGAGAGGCGACACCACACCATCCACTTTCGAATGAGCGTTGAATGCTCGCGGGAAAAACAAACCAAAAAACAAACAAATGAAATGGAAAACGGAACTCGGGGTTGCGCAGCTGGCTTCAGCTGTCTCAGTCGACACTACTTCGCCGCCCTTTCCTAATATACTATTTCGCCACTCATGACTCATACGAGCGAAATGCCCCCTACGACTGCTGGAGTATATAACTCCTGGAGACAAACAGACGACAGGACTTTCGCGCGACAGAATAAAACAAGCAAACTAAACAATGTGGAAAATATTAACAAAAGCTAGATCATTAAAGGCACAAAGGAAACAAAGTGCGACAACATGACGCCGCTTGTTGTTGTCGACGCTAGTTGTTTGCTCAGCGAGCTCTCGCCAATAAATCTTCCCATTCGTTACTCAGCGGCGGGTTGCGATCTGTCCTCAGTTTTTACCAGTTCTCAGAGGATGGATTTTTTCCTTACTGCTTATTTGTTGGAGAATGCCTGGCGCTGGTGTTTGCGTCGCAGTAGGAGCAACAGCAGAGGTCCTGCTTTTCCCTTTCATGGTCAGTGTTCAGATTGGACCCGCCGACACAAAAAAAATTGGGAGACCGGCTTTGTGTACACGGATCCTGAAGAAGTCTGCGCTAAATGTATTAGTACTTGCCCCAACATTGTTCTCTGTTTCTGCTATTATTCGCGGCACAGTGGCAGTGGAGTTAGTTCAATGAGAACAGTGCGCTATAACTGCATCCGTATTGTAAGCAGGCAGGTCGAGGTTTCTTTCCTTCAAGGTATTTTTGAAAGATTTCCTTCATTTCGCCTTGCGTTGAGCTGCTCGGACAAGTGACCTTATAATAAGTGAACGTGGTGCAGTAAGTGAATTTTTTTTGACGTTGAAAACTCAGTATTCTCAGAATATATAGGACACCAGATTCCAGCACATCTCCAGCATGAAATCTGGATTGAAATGAAATATTCCAGCATGAAATCTGGTAGAAAACTTTGATGAGACACTTATGCTCCGCCTGACGGATGTGACGCGATAGCGTAATGGGTTAGTTTCTACGTTGCCATGTGACGTCCAGTCTCAAAGGCGTTGACGCTTGTGGAGCTCCAACTGAAAGACGTGGAAGTTCGAGAGCCCCAAGCATCAACGTCTTTGAGCCTGAGCTCCACCTGGGATTCCTGCCTTCTTCACCAACAAACACGTACAAGCGCACAAAAAACACAAAGACACGAAGAAGGAGACCTAGACACAACGAGCGCTTACTTCCAACCGAAAACTGTATTGAGCTCCACCTGTTCTGTCAATAAAGTTTTCAGTTGGAAGTAAGCGCCCGTGGTGTCTATGTCTCCTTCTTCATGTCTTTGTGTTTTTTGTGCGCTTGTACGTGTTTGCAATGCACCAACTCGCCCAACAGTCCGTGCTCCTGTTCTTCACCAACACTGTGACAATATATGAAGGAGGTCAGTCTCTAGAATAATAGATCCCTGGAAGTCCTCATACCCCTCATGGCACAGTGGTGCGGTGGTTAAGCGGCGCGCCACTGCCGTGCAATGGCAGGTGCTCCAAGCAGTGGGACTTGTTCGACCAAGGTTGCTCTTCCCCAGCGACCAATCATTACGTTAACTGCCGCCTGCCACTGTGGGCAGTGTGCTCACAATCGAGTGGGCAGATTCTGACGACGCCAAAAGGTCATGTGACCTAGATGGCCCAACTGCCTCATAGGTTGCTCTCGGCGAGCCACCTGTCAGATCCAGGCCCGCGAATTCTCGTTCACAATCGCGACGCCGGATTTTCTGCATAACAGGGCCTTTAGCGCTATTGACTTAAAATAAATCAGCCTACCTGAACCAGATCCGTCCAGGATTAAGTAGAAGCAGACCCTAACCTCTAAGAAGAGTTTTATTTTTGTCAACATGAAAAAAAAGATCGTTTCATCTTGGCAATGAAATCAATTCACTTTACGCATATGCCCCTCAAATTGGCAGCGTGTACCGATTCAAAACATGAACCGATTTTATTCCTCTTTGGCGAAATAAATGTCTAGAACTTAGGAACTTAAACCACTATATGTCGGTTGATTTGTATAAAATGTGTAGGTGACGTCCATAGCTGGCAAAGATATCCGTACCAGTGACGCATATGTCTCCCGCGTACGCTATAAAGTTCCATACATACTTTGATGGTTTCCATGCGTATTCTGAAGCACGTCTGCTTATTCCGACTTAATCATAAAGCAGTGACTGTTATTACGTGGTGTCGTTCGGGCTCCTTTCAATGTATGATGGCAAAATAAGGCTATAACATGATATACTGAGTAAGTATTTTCCACTCTTAGTGTCAATCAATCCTCCTTGAAAATATACAATCTTGATTTCTGCCTCTTCGGGAAGCCTTCGACATATGCAGCGTCAGTTGAAAGAACGGCTATGCGAAAACTGGAATCCTGTTTTTGCTGGCGCTGCAATGAAATTTATTCCACCCCTTGCTTCTACAAACCACGAAAACAAAAGTAAGACTCTGTGTGCGTTCGCATCACGTGTCTCTGCTCTCGCCCTAACAGTCACGTTTTCCTTTGCTCTAAGTTTCTTTCTTCTGGCAGCAAAAATGGAGCAACACCATTCATCCTTAATTCCATTTTGCTCTTTCAAAAAGGTCTTGCTTTATATGCGAAAACAAACCTCCTGGTTTGCATCTACCTCAAATATAGTGTGCTAGCCTACAGTCTGCCGTGCACCAACTTTATGCTTGTCAGCAAAGATGGAATATTTTGCAGTTGTTGTTGGTATAAACAGCTGTTTATTTTTTTTTTGGTGCCCAGATATTTGTTTCACCTTTGATGTTTGTACTTCGCCTAGTTGCACTACACTACTTGGTGTGTTCTGAATACGGATGCACCCTGCGATCAATACGAAGACTCTAAACAGCGCGCAGGTACGAAGCCGTCTGAGGGCACATGCAAAAGAGGTCGCGAGGAGGCCCACGTTCTAAGAAAAAATATTGGACGGAAGCTTCGTCAAAGTTCGTTGTTAAAAAATCTTTGCTCGGTTGTTCTTCCAGCCGTTTGCTGACAGACGAAACTTAAGAGATTTCTTAGGCTTTATAAACGTTTATTTGTGTGAAAGGCAGAGAGCTTTCGACCCGCATAACCTCTCTGATGCTTTCCTTCATTCGAGCTAAGAAAGCAAGCGTGAATTGGAAAATTGGGGAAAATAAGGAAAACAGAAGATGAGGCAACACTGGCTGAAAACCTTTGTCAGCGTTTTCTTTATTTTGTGAACAAGAACAGGAAATGGAAATTATGCGTAATCTAGGGAGCGGAATCCAGAAAGGTAAATTCAGCATTCCTCTCCAGTTTGCATTTCTCTTCAAAAGTCCCTCAGAATGTTTATATTCTACCTCTTTATTACTGCTCAGCACGGTACGCAGATTTGCCTGGGTCTGAAGGAAAGGAACCAAGTCCGCTTTGGTATTCGCTGAGCGGAGCATGCAGGATAAAGAAAACGCGAGAAAGAGAGAGAGAGAGAAAAGCAACTTTAATTTGCACCCTTCAAAAATGACGGGAGAGAAGGCTTTAGCCAAAACCCCCATTCATTCCTCTAACCGTCGGCCTGAATTCCTTGGGACTCGGCGGCGGTCAGGGCGAGACCGATGACTTTGCGTAGTTCTTCTGCTTCGTGGGTGAGCAATAAAGTCTTCCAGGATTATGCATTTCTATTCGGGTCGTTATAGCAAGGGCAGGTTCAGACCATGTGGACTTGATCTGCAATGCTATTCCAGTGCGACATCTAGGACTAAAGATTCGCCACTTTCCATGCAGGCTGTCGCACACATCGGATCGATTTCATACCTGTAGCATACTTCATATCTCTTCTTGTAGAGAAAGCACTTCATTGGCGCCCCCAAACAGATCATTCATTTCGGCCCATAGTCATCAACAAAAGTGATGATCACCGAGTTGGAGTTGCCCATCCTCCACAAACCAAGAATGAGAGGATTCCGCGGGCGTGAGAAAGCCAATTCCAATTCTTTCTCAGAGAGTTTCAGATCGAGTCGGTGTTTCACTCCTATGCCACAGCTTTCGGGTGCCGCCATGAATGTCGACACCTCGTGCTTCTTCTCCTCAAGCTTTATGGAATTCAGCCCCAGCATTTTTTTCGCATCGTCATCGTTGGGCGTGCTGTATATCAGTGTTCCCTGCTTGCCGTTCACGACGATTCTGTCCTCCTCTTGACCTTTCCGCCACGGAATGGCAGCCGCTATCCTTATTACTCCGCCAATCACTGACACCGAGAGCTTGGTTATGGTCAGTCCTTCTTTGGGCCTGATGATAATCTTGTGATCCGCGTTCGCAAGACGTAGCAGATGAGACGCCACCGACTACTCCACGGGCTTTCTTCCCGCCGCTTTATACGAGCGTCTCCCGCAGACGCCGTACTTGTTGCCGTTGTAGCCGACCGGCGTCTCCCTGCCGTCTTTCCCGCCTCCACCGTTGAGCTGTGGTGGCTGAGCGTCGTTTTCTTAGCGGCGCCATCTTGGCGCTCTCGTTGTTCACGCTCGTGAAGCTCCGCGACTCGTTTCGCCACATTCGTGATCCAGGTCGCGCTTTGTAGGTCTGCCGGATCGACATCCGTACCCTCAACGCTTACTTCCATCGTCATGTTGACGGCCCAGTCTCTACAAGCTGAAGCCGGGTGCAGTCGGCTACTGCTCAGGCCGCTTCGGCACTAGGCCTAACGTTTGGCTGAGCGAGGCGTTCGGCGTGATCGAACACAGAAGACGCGATAAAAAATCCTTCAAACTTCACTTACAGTCATGATAACAGTATCCACAGAATCCTTATCACGTCCGCGACACACACACAACACTTTTTCAGCAGTACATTGACGAAAAAATTCGCTTCATTGCATCCAAGACGATTAAGCGAATAGAGCAGTGCCGTAATCATCGCTTATTTCATTACGAGCCCGAAAAAACGAAGTTATGAATACAATGTGAGCGCCATTTCTGGTTTCAAGTTTCCACTAAAAGCAAACAAATTGGAATTGGCTGATATTAACGAGCTGGATGCGTGCTGCTTTCAGTCAGCCGTCGTTTTGCGTGTAAAGCTTTATTATTATCATTGATCTCCACTACATAATTGATTATTAAGCATTGCTATCTGTACATAAAAAAAGCCGACGCTGAGGCTGCGATCGAATATCGAGCGTTAACACACCTAACATAGGTCGCCGGTTCGAATCTTTGCCACGAGTTGCACTCTAATTACTAAAGGTATGTTGCACGAAACGCAAAATTGTACGCCACGGCCTCAAGCACTATGCGACAAACGGTTGAGCCGCAGTATTCATATGGAGATTCCTTAAGACATGGAAGGGAGTACATAGGTTGCCGGTTCGAACCTATCAGCCGAGCTAGGCTCTAACTTTACTAGTATGTTTATGCGGCACGAAACGCTGAATCGTAAGACACCATGGACATTCTGCGGAAAACTGTCGGCCCGTAAATTTTACAGGAATGCCGAGGCTAATTGGCCGGACTTTGAGGCCTGCCAGACACGGATACATATATACCGCATCGACATATTATGCTTACTAGCTGTGATGATCGGCCGTCACGCTGCGGCCTGTTGTTTTCTTCCATTATGGTAACCACCTCGGCTACCATGGCAACCACAGGGTTACGATTTGCGTTATAACGCACAACACTGAGACCCGAAATGCCACAAGTGGAACTTATATCTCAATGTCGTTGCAATGGAGGCCGCCATGTTGGACTGTATCCGTGGAATCAGCATAACTCGAAGGCTTGAAAAGGAACCAGTAGAGCTGATGTTCTAAAGCAAGAATCTGTTGCTAACTGGCGTTCGAGAGACCCTCTCACCATAGTCTTCCCCGTACGTTTTAGTCCTGATGTAAATGAAATGGTCGTTTTATGTGTTTCATTAAGATCAGCTGGTGTGCAATGTTGCCGCTTTGATCTACAATATAGATGCAATCTGAACCTGGACTGAATGAAGACTTTCATTGCGATGAGCAGTGCAGTTTCTTTTACAGAAGCTCTTTCGAAGAGTTGTTTGTTCCATAGGGTAATGATCGCAGAACTGTTTCCAGTGTGTTCCAGAAAAGCAAGAATCGAACGGTAGTGAAAGCTTGCTTTAAATCTATGTCACAAGAAGGGTTGTGCAATGTAAACAATTTCAAAAGAAGCGTATTCTTTGAATCTCAAGTGGTGGATATGTGAACCTTATGTTTGCGGCGGCAGCTATGCTCTAAAATAACAAATTCAGATCTAAGATATTCTCCATAAAGATGTCGGGTGATGGGTAGTTGCCCGGAAAA
The DNA here is from genome assembly GCA_030143305.2 of Amblyomma americanum. Classification (NCBI taxonomy): domain Eukaryota; kingdom Metazoa; phylum Arthropoda; class Arachnida; order Ixodida; family Ixodidae; genus Amblyomma; species Amblyomma americanum. The sequence continues at coordinate 61,177 of JARKHS020029308.1, forward strand.
ATTTTTTTATGCCCTCCAAGCATTGCTGACTCTCACCGATGAGTCTTAACACAAAGAGAGAGATAACAGACTTCATGGATAAACTGATCTTGAGAGCTTAATGACGATCAGATGAGCGGAGTCCTCATTCCACTCCACTGGCCCGAGCTGCTTGACGAGCCTGATAGATGAGTTTTAGCTGATATTTGAAGGATTTTCTAGTCATTGTGAGATATTCTCTCAAAGCTGTTGTTATTTATTACAATCATATATACACCGTGCCTACAGATAGACTACTGGTCCAGTACCTCTAATGCGCTCTGGCCGTTTTCCCTCTCCTCCGCTTTTACCTTCAATAAGCGATGACCAACAAATTGTGTACATATCCTCAGCTGCAGCAGAGTTAAGACGTATCGCAGTATCTTTGCGAGGGATAACTGTATAGCAGATATTCTGTAATCAGCAATATTTAGCAACAGCAGAAGAAGTGAGCATTGAGGCTAAGAGAGAGATTCTTTTTACAAAAAAAAAGAACAATGCGCTGGACTCATGGCTCATGTTTCCACCTGACGATGCGCACGCTAAGAGCTATTCCAATGAAAGGATGATACGCGCTGCTGCTTTCCTAAGGCGTTTTCGCAGGAACAACTGTCGAGTGCACTTAACACTTGTAACCTGCCATGTGTGAACGGTAATGCAGAAAATGACCTCAGCCACACCCCATCGTACTAAAGTGAAGTTCCTAAAACCAGATTTCTCTTTCAACGAGAAACTACATAACCGCGCATATCGTTACAACGGAGCACAAAATTGTGTTCTTAAAGTGTCTGTATAAACTGCTGTCGACGTAGTGTTTCGATAACAGACTTCTAGCATTATATGTCCTCATTGCCGGTGCTTTTTTATGTAAATGTTTGAAAGAGTTTATCAAAGGCAAATGCTCTGCTCACCTCATTGTCGTCCCAAAAAGAATTTTACTGGGATATGTGCACGCGGAAGCTGTTGCAGATTGAGAATGTTCTGCTATCTGTTTACGCGTTACCCGGTTAATCCAGATACTTGGAGCAATCAAGAGTTCGGGGAATTGGAAAGGATAAAATTTTCGCTGTTATTTTTTCTCTGCCCTTTCCGTGAACAGGAAACAAATGCATGACGCTCTGCGAGCTGCTTAAAAGAGCAGCCGTCCCTCATGTGCTGCTGAATCTGGAAACTAAGATAGGGGTCTTATATCAACGAAGATATTTCAGGCGTTTTAAGTAAAGCGGTCTTAATTTCAGCACAAAAGCTCACATCCGGAACGAGATAAAAACAACATGGCAGAAGCACAAGTAAAGGCGACACCGAAGCGAGCAGAGATAAGCAAGTTTTAGTTTTCCATTCGACTGGTGAGGACTTTCGCTCATTCGTATAGCTGTGCAACTAAGTGAGCGCCGACGAGGAACTCCATTTTCACCACTCCGTCTTCGCCAAAGTTCATTCTTTGCACCCATATGAAAGAGTCGCTTCGGACTTCTACCGGCTTAGCCAGTCGTTTCCATTTCCATCTGGATTTCCCAGTCTACGCACGCGAATGTTTCGGGAGGAATTTCTCGCAGTGGTAGGAAGGCGCATAATGAGGTGATGCATCAAGCACGAGGAAAGTTCGTATGAATTTCGCGCAACGTTATACGAAGGAGCATAATAACGTGATGCGTCACACGCAGTAGAAAGCTCGCGTGAATATATATATATATATATATATATATATATATATATATATATATATATATATATATATATATATATATATATATATATATATATATATATATATATATATATATATATATATATATATATATATATATATATATATATATATATATATATATTGTAGGGGTGTGTTTATTCGGTGAACCCAGATGATTCCAGCCGCTCAGGGGAGACTCGCAGCGAAGCGTCAGGCGTGGCGAAAGAGCAAGGCAGCGAACAACTTCTTCGTCCTTGAGAGCGGCAGCACGCGACGCATGTCAGTGGTTATATCGATGAAGATTACCACACTACAGTTTCCCCCCCGGGCAGAGAAGGAGCCATCCTGGCGACTCATGGTGCCGAAAGGACAGACGGATCGTAGTAGGGCTTGATTCGGTCCACATGAACTATTTCGCGTCCACGGCGACGCAAGTCCGCAGATGGCGTAACGGGCTCAACTACGTAGTTCACAGGAGATGTTTTTTGAAGCACTCGGTATGGACCGTGATACCGAGCAAGAAGCTTCTTTGACAGGCCGGCGGTTGTGGCAGGAACCCAGAGCCACACCAGGGAGTTGGGCGCATATGAAGGCGCCTCACCAGTGTCACGATGGTGTTTTTGTTGCCATTGATTTTCCTTTGTGAGCGAACGAGCGAGCTGACGGCATTCTTCTGCATACTGGGCGGCGTCCGAGAGTGGCGTCGATTCAGAAACATCAGGGCGGTAGGGAAAAAGCGCGTCCATTGTGCAGGTTGGCTCGCGCCCGTAAAGAAGAAAAAAGGGAGAGAATCCAGTGGTGGTCTGTATCGCAGTGTTGTACGCGTAGGTTACGAAGGGAAGAACGTGGTCCCAGTTGGAATGAGCGTCGTTGACGTACATGGCCAGCATGTCACTCAGAGTACGGTTGAAGCGTTCTGTCAGGCCATTCGTCTGAGGGTGGTAAGAAGTAGCGGTGCGATGAATGATGCGACATTCTTTCAGTAGGGCCTCGAGAGCGTCGCACAAGAAAACGCGTCCGCGGTCACTGAGCAGTTCCTTCGGAGTCCCGTGGCGAAGAATCAAGTTGTTGAGAATGAACAAAGCAACGTCTCTTGCAGAGGCAGAGGGTAACGGTGATGTTTCAGTGTAGCGAGTCAGATGGTCTACTGCCACAATAATCCACCGGTTTCCAGCAGGATGACGGAAGAGGGCCATAGAGATCTATGCCAACGCGGTCAAACGGACGAGCAGGGCAGGGTAACGGCTGCAACGAAACAGAGGACTTCTGAGGAGTTTTTCGGCGTTGACAAGATTCGCAAGCGCGCACGAAATGTCTTACGAAGCGGTACATTCCACGCCAGTAAAATCGCAGACGTAGGCGTGTGTAGGTTTTCAATACGCCACCGTGAGCACATTGTGGGTCACCATGGTACGCAGCACAAATGTCGGCGCGGAGATGACGCGGGATGACTAGAAGCCACTTCCGTCCATCAAGCAAATAATTGCGGCGATAGAGAAGACCGTCACGAATGGAGAAGTGGTGTGCTTGGCGGACGAGCGCTTTGGAGGAATGACCGGGAGTAGGACTTGAGAGAAAATTCAAAAGTGCATTGATCCAGGGGTCATTCCGCTGCTCGGTAGCCATGTCGATAGTTGTAAGAGTCGACATATCGTAGGCACAGACGTGGTCAGACGAATTATCTCTAGGCAATGGCGAGCGGGAAAGAGCATCCGCGTCCGTATGCTTCAGCCCTGATCGATAAATGACATGAATGTCAAACTCCTGGAGACGAAGAGCCCAGCGAGCAAGGCGACCGGATGGGTCTTTCAGAGAGGCAAGCCAGCACAAAGCGTGGTGATCGGTCACAACGTAAAACGGTCGACCATACACATAAGGACGAAATTTTCCGATAGCCCAAATAATGGCCAAACATTCCCTTTCTGTGACTGAATAATTAGATTCTGCCTTTGTCAATGTTCGGCTGGCGTATGCCACAACATACGCCTGACGCTTCGCTGCGAGTCTCCCCTGAGCGGCTGGAATCATCTGGGTTCACCGAATAAACACACCCCTACAATTGGTGGAGGTGCTGGGTAGGGACGTCACACAAGACGGTATCACAAAGAGGTAAAAAGGAAACTTCCGCGCGGGCGCAGTCAATAACGGCATGATGAGCGGAAAGGAAATCGTAGCCCAGGATGATGTCGTGTGAGCAGCGAGACAGTACAATAAACTCGATGGTGTATAAGACGTCTTCGATGAGAACACGGGCCGTGCACGCCGCTGAGGGATGAATGCGCTGTGATGAGGCGGTGCGAAGCGAAAAGTCGGAAAGTGCGGTGGTCACCTTACGAAGACGACGGCAAAGAGCTTCACTGATGACTGATACGGCAGCGCCCGTGTCGACTAGAGCGAGTACTGCGACGCCGTCGACAAACACTTGAATTACGTTAGTGGGAGAACACCGAGGACTTGAAGAGTTCGAACCAAGCGCAGTTCTTGCCCCGGGAACTGCGACTGTTAGTTTCCCTCAACGGTGCCGGTAGAACGTCGGAGTGGGGACGGGGAACGGCGACGAGGGGAAGGTGATCGGCGAGCTGTGTACGTTTGATTGTCACGAGATACAAATTCGGAACTGGGCGGATTTCTCGGCGAGGGCTGGTCTGTATTGTAGGAGTAGTTCCATAGTTCAGGTCGAGAAGGTGGAAGGCGTTGGCGGCAAAGGCGTGCGACATGGCCCGGCAGCCCGCAAGAGTAGCAGATTGGTCGGTTGTCCGCGGTACGCCAAGGGTTCGTAGGGCGTTGGCGTACCCTTGGAATAGGGACATGGAATGCAGACCCAGGCAAAGGCGAAGGAAGGTTGGAAGGAGCGGCCTGGTAGGAAAGAGATGCTGATGGCATGAGCGGCCTGGCCGCAACTTGGGCGTAAGTCAGTGGTGCCGTTACTTGCGCTGGCACGGGGCTGGGCGGCAGCACAGGGCTGGGCGGGAGCATGGAGCTGGGAGGAAGAACGTCAGCGATGTGATCTTGAACGGCACGCCGTATGGTAGGGGCCAAAGACGGAGCCATGTCAGGAACAAGGCGGCCACTATCCTGTAACTGAGGGACCAGCGATAGCTGGCGGGCGACCTCTTCTCGAACGAAGGCTTTGATTTGCTGAAGTAAAGGGCTGTCCTCTGATGGGGTAGAACCGCCCAGCGCAAGTGTAGAGATGGCGTCGTCTCTAACACCGGACCGCCGGGTAGAAGCGCGCTTCTTACGAAGCACGTCGTAGCTCTGGCAAAGCTTGATCACGTCACTCACCGTGGCAGGATTTTTTACCCAGAGCATTTGGCACGCGTCGTCAGAGATGCCTTTCATGATGTTCTCGATCTTATCCGCTTCAGTCATTAGCGGATCGACACGCTTGCATAGGTCCACGATGTCCTCTATATAACTAGTGAACGACTCATCGACTTGCTGAGTGCGCTCACGCAAGCGTTGTTCTGCCCGGAGCTTGCGAACTGCAGGGCGGCCGAACACTTCTGCAAAATTCTTTTTAAATGCAGACCAAGATGGCAGGTCTGCCTCATGGTTGCGAAACCAGAGGTTCGCCACGTCAGTCAGATAAAAGATTACATTGCTTAGCTTGATAGCGTCGTCCCATCTGTTGTAGCTACTGACGCGCTCATATGCCGCCAACCAATCGTCGACGTCCTGGTCGGCTGTGCCACTGAAGAAGCACGGATCACGCTGCCGTAGAGCTCCAGAACACAGCACGGTGGTTGGGAGGGGCGACGATGTCGTGGCAGTGTCATCCGGCATGCTGGAAGCAGAGGGTAACGTGCGGCTTCTTAGTTCCAGGGTGGACGGGAACGTACCCAGCAGCACCTGCACCAATTGTAGGGGTGTGTTTATTCGGTGAACCCAGATGATTCCAGCCGCTCAGGGGAGACTCGCAGCGAAGCGTCAGGCGTGGCGAAAGAGCAAGGCAGCGAACAACTTCTTCGTCCTTGAGAGCGGCAGCACGCGACGCATGTCAGTGGTTATATCGATGAAGATTACCACACTACAATATATATATATATATATATTCTCGTATCAGATGGCGAGAGCCGCATAATACGGCGATCCATCACGACAATAAATGCACGTATGAACGGGCCGTCGCCTGCCGCATTTATCATCGGGCGGGTGTGATTACATTTTCTCATGTGCAATATCCACGGCTTCTAAGAACAACATCCAGATATTTTCTTACTTTCACAACAGGCTTTTGTTCGGTCCACAATAAACGAGCATACGCTCTGCGTCGTTACGCAGGCACAAGTTTTATTTCGGTTTCTGTTTGGTAGCTTCCCTTTAGCACGCATGTTCTGGTAGGAGGCGGGCAAGTACAATGCTCCGCCTTAACGTGACGTCATTTCGAGCGGTCTACGACTAGCCAATTACTGTGACGCAAGAGAGGTAGATTGAATGCAAAAGGGCACAAGAACGAACCGAATTAAACTGTACCTTTTTGCCGAGGAATCGAGTGCAGAGCAGAGCAAGACGAACAAAATTAATGAAAATTGTCTACAAGCGTGGCAGTAAAATTCATGTTGAAACTTGAGTAGTCACAAGAGAAATCTTTATTTAAATTGCCAAGTAGTCGTGTTAGCTTCAAACCCTTACTGCAGAAATACTGAAATTGACATAAATTAAAGCTACAATATTCCTGCAACTCCTCAAAAAATACTAAGAATCCCAGCATTGCCCACAGAGCGCGTCAGAATTATGGGCGAAGAACAAACATTTCAGCAATTTTAAAGGAATGATTAGCATACCGCTGTAGCTCACCGAGGTGAACAAAAAAATGCGCAAAGAGCCAACACTGCTGCGAAAGAAATATAAAAAAACATCATTCTATGTTGCTTTCCTCCGGTATGCAATAAAAAGTCAACAATTTTGAACCCTACTGCGTCCGGCACTAGGAAACGGGATGGCCGAACAGGGCGATGTTTCATAATCTAGGGATGAAGGAAAATAGTAGCCTGAATATATTACTGTGGAAACTTTCCTGTTATTCTTAAGCTCTAATCGCGGGAAGAAATCCTCTCAGTCATATATGAGCCTATACCAGGTATTCCACTCGTCGTGAACACGACTTGGTAGTGTCAGAAAGCGCTTAACGCAGCAGATGAATAAAGAAACGAGGAAACCAATAGGCCAGAGAAAAACGTTTACGTAAGAAACTTATACTGCCTCAGAGATACGTTACGTAGCCATATTGAAGTGTGAAGCGCAATAGCGCTATACCTGGTTTCGTCGAACGTTTTTTATTCTGGAAACATGGCGATTTATCCCCGGAGCACTTCCTGTTTCAAGAATTTCGATGGACGAATTTTTTCGGCAAGCTTTTACGCCAGGGGAAAAGAGAAGCACCTAAAGCTGGCGGGTCACCGGCGCCGGCGTCTTATCAAACAATATTGAATGCTTCGCATGACCTCTGCCTTATCAAAACCAGCTTGACGTCGTCTGTTTCACAGCGATTTTTCAACCGCTGCACGACACACATCGTCTGCACCGGCGCAAACCTTTTCAAACGCCGCGCCATTGATACCGGAAATGCTTTGGGGCTAGTACCATCGTCAGCACTATTATTCGTTTGTAAACGTAAAAACCCTGTTTAGTTTAGCTTTTTATGGTTCCGAAAAAATGGTTTTTAAGACTATGTGTTAATCCTTTAAGAGCTTAATTAGCAGCCTTGGGCTTCCGATGTCTGAAGAATCATGTGGTTATTCTGGCTCTTTTCCAAGGGACAAGTCTACAAATCGCCAGAATCTCTCAAAGCGACATCAGTATTGCATGCGCGTCAACTCGAAAAAGAATCTCTCAGTCCGTGCACGCAACTATAGTTGCAACGTGTTACTTTGTCGCTAGTAAAGCACAGGAAAGAACGTAAGCAGGAAAGCAAGAAGTCATTTTTCTGTGTTTTTTTACTGCAGCAGCCTTGTCTTTTCGTCGACTACAATCAAATTTCGCATTTTTGCTCGTGAAATTCGCAGCCAGGCGAATAGCTGCCGATAAAATAATGACGATGCAGTGCTGGAGGACACTAAATAGAATCTCAACGAAACGTCATGGATGCGCTTGGCTATAGAACAAAAAAGAGAAAAGCAAATGACTAAAAATCCGAACGCTGAAAACGACGCGACAGCTCGCTTCAGTTGCTCGCCAATGCACGAGAGTGTAGCGACCCATCGCTTGTCCAATCGTGCTCAGTAGTATTATTTTTGTTTTTATAAGCTTGAGTGAAATCCTGTTTCGCCAAATGGGCTTGTCAACAGGGCGTGTAATTCCTCGACGAACGGATTTTTCTTTTGTTCTCCTACTGCGCTTATCCCCAGCGAAGAGGAAAGCTCTAAAATTGTTTCACTGTGCACGCGGCTCTTCGCGGCTTTTAGTGCATTTCTACAGGTTACTCTTTTGTTTTTTTTTTGTTTTTTTTTTCGAATAAATCTGCTTGCGCAGGCATGCCATGCGGCATATGAAGGGCGTCTCAAATACGAAGCAGGAGATAGCAACTAAAGTGACGTCATTCGAAGAAATTTCGATAAAGGCATTATGCATGAACGCAAGAGAGCGCCTGAGTGAATATGACAGCTTTGCTACTCGCTTTTTATTGTGCGTGCCGCCCTTCAGGGCACAACTGTCGATGTGGGAAGAGTGAGTCAGCTAACAGGCAAAATGAAAATAGGTCTTTTCTTGATTGTACATAGATGAAAGAACAAAGATGAAAGGCAGGGATAAGAGTAAAACTAGTGTGTAGGAAGGAGATAATGCAAAATATGCAGGAACTGCACATAGTACTCTAAAGAAATTTTTAAAAAGTTACAAAGAATTGATATGAAAGCGTCCTTCTACCTTGGAGACTAAGAACCATCATCGACAACACCATTTTATGAAGAAAAAAATATCGACAAATTTCAACGAGCAGACACCGACATTGACAATCCATTTTAATAACGGCCGAGTTTGCCCGACAGGTGCCGAGTTTCAGCAGAGCGGCTGCTCTATCCGCCAGCCAAAATCATTCGAGCGATATTTCTGCCAGAAACGTCAGCCACTTACGTACCGTGCCATCCCTGCAGCTGCATTGTGAAAGTCGAGGCTGGATTCTTCTTCCACGCATATTATTTCTTGCACACGAAATTGTCGTTACATCGGTCCCTATGCACTTCTCTTTTAACTGCATCTCGCACGTGATTTTAGGACTAATCGATTATTTCTTCAAAATTTTCAAAATGCTTACTTTCTGTCCCCCCCCCCCCCCCCCGCATCCTCTCAGATTCTTTTCCTTTGCATTGTACGTTCTAGTAACTTGGAAATGAAAATCGGTTTTTGGTAAAAGAAAATGGCGAAGTATCTCTCACATCTCGGCGGACACCTGAACCGCGCCGTAAGGGAAGGGACAAAAGAGAGACCGAGAGAAGAAAGGAAGAAAGAGGTGCCATAGTGGAGGGTTCCGGAATAATTTCGACCACCTGGGGATCTTAAACGTTCACCGACATCGCACAGCACACGGGCGCCTATGCGTTTCGCCTCTATCCAAACGCGGCCTCCGAATTCGGGTTCGAACACGGGTGCTCCGGATGAGTAGCCGAGCGCCATAACCACGGAGCCACCTTATGCGTGGATGTGAAATGGCGGATCTGCGTGTGATGTGTCCGTGCGTACGCGAATGTGTTTCTGCGAATGCATCCGCTTGCTGAGTCTGGTGTATGCGCGCATGCTTTTACATTCACTGCAGAAACCGGAAGCGTCCCCCACCCCTGCATGGCAAGAAGGCGCATTAGAGATATTTTGGAGCTTCACAGACTCAGCACGACGCTGAGGACTGCTCAGCGCAGCGTGTGGCACGAGACAGGTACAGATTTGAAGAAATGGTGATAGAGAGAAAGAAAAGAGATACGAAAGCCATTTGAGTTTGTGCGAATGTCATTTGTCGCCAAACATGAACAATCTGCTTCGATACGCAACCAAAACGGCCCACTCCGCGGGTTAACAGTGCGGCTGTAGCAAAGGTCCACGACACAGTGCAACGCGCCCCGAACGTGCTACAAGTAAGATAATGCGCATTTGCCGAAAGGGCCAACTAAAGTCTTGCGAATGAATAATGCAGAATGCGCTTTGAAAAGTTGGGTGTGAATATGAAAAAATACATTGAAAAAAAGAAACGGAATCCTTCCTGCTAGCGGGCCACTTTTTCCACCTCAATAAAAAAAAGACTGTACGATTGAAACGTTCACAAACAAATAATTAACCGAAGGCAAGAAGACACAAAAGACAAGCATGCTGGTGGCGAGCTGCTCTTTCTCGCCTCAGGCTTTAGCATCGTCCCGAATAACCTCGGCGAGACGAGGGGTTTAAATGCAGTGACGTGGACTCCGCTTCTTGGGTGCTTTTCTAGCTGCAAAAGCTGTACATGTAGCGTAGTGCGTCAATGAACTCCATCTGAATAGTTGCTCATAAAAGTTAGGAGAAAGCACCGCTCAGTGGTATTAGTATGGTACAAAAATAGCTTCAGAAAGTTTTCAACAGTAAGTGGCTCTCTGCGTGTGTTGTTTTCGTGTTTTTTTGAAGAAAAAAAAAACAAGAAAAGAGAGTCAAATATTGCATGAACTAGGGGAACTGTAATCACTAAACTATAGAATTGTTTAATACGTTCTGCCGCCAACGTCAAAACCTTTTTTTGAGCCATGCAACTGAAGCCATCAAATTTAAATAACGTTCAAGAGTTTTGTATCGGTCGAGAACAATCATTAAGGAGTGGTATAAAACATTTACGACGCACATCCAAAATTGTGCAATATTCTCTCGGCGCACCACCGAGACAAAAATGAGAATCGGCGGGTGTTCGCTCGCCGCAACCTATTTATACTAGCCCGTGCTCGAAGCGTCCGACTTCTGTGTCCGTATTGCATCTTTCGTCACATTCGAAAACTCCCTCTTCGGCCACACTTGATTGGCTGATTTGGTTTATGGTTTATGGGGGTTTGACGTCCCAAGGCCACTCAGGCTATGAGAGGTGCCGCAGTGAAGGGCTCCGGAAATTTCGACCACCTGGGGTTCTTTAACGTGCACTGAGGTCGCACAGTACTGAGACCTCTAGAATGTCGCGCCCATCAAAATTATCAAAAAGCGCATTGCTCTTAGTAATGAAGCTTTTTACAATTTGCAGTGCGGTTTTTGTGCTTATGTGTTATGTTGTGTCTTTCTTTATTATACTGAAGAAAAGCTGCCGTACTTAAAAATTGAATAAATGTTTTAGAAGTTATGCAAATGCTACGTTTTACCACGAAACTTTTTTATTAATTTGTTCTGATGGTTCTCGAACGTATCAATTTAATTACCATGCTCCTCACCTGTGTAACCTCAACACTGTGAAGAAGAAACAATGATGGCTATTATATTTTTGTCGATATTATGGGTTATGTAACAGTTTAACAAATGAATCTTCCTCCATTCTTGAAAATAACACTTCCATTCTGCGAAGGTTGGCCTTTTGTCCACTGTTGTTATTCTCTTTTTTGGTTCATATGCCAAGCACAGCAAGATGTAATAAGGCGAAGGAAACCAGGATAACGATATCTTTTCCAGGGAGCGTTGATTTTTCTTGCTGGCTCCTCGCTGGAAATGCTGAAGCAAAAATAAACATATTCCGGTACACTGAACCCCACGCGACCACGTAAAAAGGTTGGCGGGACGTCGGCCTAATAATGGTGGCCATATTATTCCAAGTGCTGATTATCTGGGAGCTTCGAAAGTGGAGAGTAAACATTGATGGCCATCTTATATCCCCGCATTGAAAGAGCAGTGTTAACGGCGAGAAACTAACCTGGAAGTTCGCCGCCAGGTTCTGCTAGGCCTCTTTTTTATCCTTTCTGCCATCATTTTCCCACTCCGCTCTTTTCGCGCGATCAGCTGTTCCTACAGCTGTTCTATTATTTCTACCTCGGACTGCGGATACTTGAGGCCAAGGGACCAAACGCACCCATACTTCGTTTCGTTTTTGGGCAATTGAGAGTTGGGACAGAATATTTCGCGTTTATGGATTTTTTTTGTAATAAACGGCACTCTGACACACGCACATAAAATCTAAAACTATTTGACAGATCGTGGTAGTATGCTAAGCCTAGCTTGTGTCTGCTCAGAATATTACGTCCCGTTCTTTCGTGCACGCAAGAAACCAATCGTTTTTTGACCTAATTTGGAGGCTGTGGCGCAGATTTGAACTGACAAGAATAATTTAACTCTTTAACACACTGCATATAAGTAGTAAGTGTAGTGGTGAGTATATATATACTATTGTCACTATCAGTCGGCAGACGAGTAAAATTTGTGCTTGTCACTGAGGAGTTGAAGACAGTTCCCGAGAAAATTATGTTTATATAAACTCTCTTAGTAGTAAGCGATTTTCGCTGCTAAGCCGTTAAAGCAACACAAAATGTTTATCAGTTTTTATTTGGAAATATAATGACCGATTTTTATTCTTAACGACATCCTTCCATACAAACACACACCAGGTATGCAATGCTAAGAAATGGTCGTGAACATGACTTGGTGGTCGGAGATCTGCTGTCCTCTTTGCTTCAATTTTTCCATGTTATGCTCTTCGTTGCACGTAAATTCCGCTATTGATTACGAGTGACCACTTTTTTGTCGCGTCTGCCGCATAGAAACCGGGCACTGCCTCGTTATTGACGCTAACGCGGGATTGTTTCTGTGCCTCACAGAAATAGCCCACCTGATTAAATTTATTCAAGTGGGACGTTTCGGAGCTGGTATATTTAAGCAAGTCTGCCATCAGGTTTGAATTTATCTGAACGATAACCATAGGGTACCACTCTTTGGCTTCGCATAATCATAGTAATAAACAACACCTTGCGCATTCTTGAAGAATTAATTTGTATGATAAATGGGTGCGTGCCACGCTCAGGGAATACTGGAACGAGACTCCCACTCGTTTGCCCCCGGAAAAGATTTTCTTCGCCAGTGAGAACGCTTCATATCTGTTCTCTGAAGGACTCACTGAAGCCAACAGGAATGTGGCAAATTTCTGCACAGCAAAACTCGGTTACATTTTGGATGACTGACTTTAAGATGAAGGCTTTGACTTGCTTCGATGTTTTCTCAGGAAAGGAGATCTTGTTGGACTGACCTGCCGCCGAGTGCTTGCACATTTGAAGGTGGGGCGACGACCTCGACGCATTGGTGGGCCTGAAATATAATCGCTTGATATGCAGACGTTACTTTCACAACAAATGATTTGAAATTCAGACACAAATGATGTTGTAGAAGGTGTTTACGTTCGGTAATTTTAGCAAGCCCGACGCCAGTTGGTACCTTAGACGGCAGTCCCATCTTGACTCTGCAGGCCAGTTGTCTTTGCCTTCATCTCTCAGTTTAGCCCCACCTTTTGTCATTCTGTGCTCCCCCTCCCACAATTGCTGAGCGGAGTTCATTCGTCAAGGCGTCGCTGGGAAGGAATCCTCAGCAAGTCCTCTGTTTATTTTCATCGAATTTTTTTTTGGTGCATCGCGTTCCAAACAGCTGGATCTTACTGACCTGTGACTTCTCTCCAGCACTTTATTTTCCTAATACGGTCGAAACCGCGAAGCTGACCTAAACATTAACACTTTCCTTTTTGTTTTGTCTAAGTAGCTTTATATTTATATCTAACAAATAGGACAATACCGATTTTTGACCAAAAGGGTGCCGCCGCTGCCTTATCAATGCTTGCAACCTGCCATAGCCCAATTGAATTACTCCAATTGTTATTACTGCTGGAAGAGCCTTTTCAATGCTTCCGCTTTCTCCTGCCCGGCGAACGCCTCCTGAGGCTACAACAGCGGAAGTACGGCGATGTGGAAAAAGCATCGCGGCAATAAAACGAACTGAAAAGTAAAATAACGAACAAGGAAAAACGATGAAAACGCCGACTACATGAATGTCAGACGGCGCCAGGCAGTCCCTCTCTCAAAGACAGGTCGAGTCGAGGCCGCTATGGACGAGTGCTGCAGCGGTCGTGGCTTCATTTATCTGCCACGCTTCGTGGTCTTTAAGCTGGAGAAGCAAGCTTCGGGCAATGGAGCTTCCGGTCGATAGCGACAGGGGACAAGAAAGACGGGGGCCGACACCTGCTTCCTTCCCGTTTCTGGCCAATGCAGCTTCTTCTCTCTCTATTCCCTTGAGCTTAGAGAAGAAGGGCTTCAAGAAAAAGAGGATTCTCCTGGCCTCTACTTCAATCCTTCAAACTCGGGACCATTTCTTACTGCAGCCTCCAGAGAGGTTCGCATTTTCCAATAGTCATCAAGTCATATCTTCTTCAAACTGCCAGATGTGTCCACTCAACCGTCTTGCGTTCGGAAGACCCGCACAGCTCTGTAGCCACTCTAATGCCGTCTGGGTGCAGTTCGAGGAAAGGTCCAGTGGCGGAACGAGTGCGATACGCGCCATTGATCTTGGCCTTTTTCATGTCTTACGCTTCGGGAATGGAAGCTTCGTGCGGCTGATAAGGAAGGCAGAGGTGGCTAAAAGGCGTTATTGACTGAGAATTGTCTGCCATACTCAGAGAGGATGTTCTCCACCGGGACAAAACTATTTTTATTTTGTGGTCCGTAGTCTTTGAAAGAAGGACCTAAATCTTTTTGAAGCCCAACTCACTGCACTGCTGGAAGCTACTAGAAAGACGGGGACCTCTGAACGAGAAATTTAGTGCGGCCACTCACATCCCAACAAGAGGCCATAAGCACAGGCCTGATCAGGGTACTCTAGAAAATGACCTACTTTAGAGGTTCTGTACTCCGAAAGAGATTCGAAACGTGTCATGGAATCTTCAATCGTCGACGACATTACCAGCATTGAAGTTGCACCAACTAATAATTTGCCATGGAATTAATTTCTCAGGTATTTCACGGCGTTTTTTGTGGCATGTCGGAAAGGTTTTATTACCAATTAATGAAGCTTACTTCTTTTCTATAGCCAATTCGAACTCTCTTATTTTTTCCGCGCAAGAATGCCTTATTCGAGATCACGGGTGATTTCTGTCATAGTAAAACAATTTCTACAGCACGGATCCCTTGCGCTCAAAGTTACTAGTGGCGCAAAACACCAAATAAATTCTTTTTGAGGTTTAAAGTAATTAAAGCTTCAAGTTCCGATCTCTAGTTGTTCTACACTGCCAATTTAGTAGACAACACTTTTTTCATATTTAGAGTTTTTAATGCCTAATGTGGTTCTGTGAAACCTTAAGGAGCCAAAGCATGCAATACGAAGTTTTTCCTTTAAAAAATATAAGAAACAACTACAGACAACAGGCGCTCCTCTAGCATTTCAAATGGTAATGAGTGCAACTCCATGAGCCTCGTTAACAATATTTTGACTCCATCATAAAAACATCACTCAAATATATGTACGATAACGTGCCAGCTCACTATATAGCGTCACATACAGCTGGTTGACATGAAAAAAGTGCACAAGCGTATGCAGTTCTGATAATAAGAAATCATGATGATAGCTTGTGCCGCAAACGTAGCCTTGGCCAAAAGTTGCCGAAGGTAACATTAATGTCAATACAGGCCACCACTGATTATAAGATAAGTAGAAACGGAAAGATAGACATAGCAGGAGAAAAATGAACAGCTTACGGCGTAACACGCAATAATGTTACTTGGGCGTTTATAATAAGCTTCAGTTTATTAGCGGAAGTATACTCAACACTTGTGCTCACAAAAACATTCTCGCTCACAGCAAATGTGCTCTTTAAAATCAGTCAGTTAGTCTATTTTATGTCCTTGTTACTGTTTATATCTGCGCTAGGCACAACTATGACGAAGTTAAGTTGGCAACTTGCTTCTTCACGCCGACTCCCCTGTAAAATAAACCTTTGCCTTAAAGCAGGCGACATCGCAGCCATTACATATTGTTATTATAAGGGCTCAGGGAATTAAAGTATGCGTTATTCTGAATTATTTTGTAGCGTTTGAAGCGTTTTGTAACGCGAGCGGCCACCGTCACACAGATTTTGTATTTAATGCGTTGAGTACCGGTGAGACTCTGGTGATGGCGTTCATATGCGGAAATGAAATTTAGTTCGAAAAAGTGAAGGGATGATTGCGGTCTTCAAAACCATGCGTTGACAGTGCATCGGACAATGTGAACTTAGTGACACGCTTTAAAGCGTGCTGTGTGGCTGTGTGTCCGAGGCTTTTCCACGTTTTCACGTATGCCTCGTCTTGACCAAGCCTTCTACATACATAAGCACTGGGCTAAAGGTAAGCGTTGCAAGTGCCCACTTTTATTTTATTGACGCTTCCGTTCGGTATAAATTGCGACGGTTAATATACACAATAAACACCGGACGGATATACACAATCTGACATTATGTCGAAATATACACCTGCTCTTTCTTAAAAAAACACACAAACACATAAGGGTATAAATTTTACGCTCTCATCTCATTACACGTGCAGCGTTTGCCAGAATCCGCAAAGGGGATGAGCAACAGGCATGAAATTTCAAACATATTTGGTTTGAATGTCACTATTTCAAGTTAAAAGCGAGGAACTACACTTCATGCCAGAGGTGCAGCTCACTTTACTGCCGTGAACTGAGGTTAAAATACAAATTTTTAGCTAGTTCTTGGTGCTACAAATCTCCGTATAAATGGCGTGCGAAAAAACATTTTATCGCAGATACCGAGTAATTAAAAGATCAAGTTATTTTTGTCTCAAATGACAAAAATAAAATATATTGACACCTAACTACAGCCACGTACGATTTTACGTGTGGATGTTCAACTATAGCGTTTTGTGCCGTCCACAGAGGCAGATCTTCCAAATAAAAAATACAAGCTTTTAAAAGAAACGATCAGCTTGGTTCAGCTGCTATCACAGCGTCCGCCCTGAATTTTGTTGGCAACGATTACTCTCTTTGTTTCTTTTCTCACCCTCAGGTGCTCACATGTTATAGACAAATGGGCACAATTTGTAGACTTGAACGTGGACACTCATAGCGGAACCATGGTTATGGTGGAGATTCCCTCCGAGGGGCATTCTGTTTGCAAACCGACTTTTCCGCAACAAACGAGAAACATTTTTTGTGCTGGCAGGAAAAAATGGACTAACTCGGCACTGGAGTTGAGTGCAGCGGAAAGAATCTGAGCGAAAAAGAATGGCTTAAGGAAGGTTGCGCTCAAACTGATCATAAAACTTTCTCTAGAAAACAATTTCTTATTTTTCTGGAGTTGCTAAGAAAACACGCGAGCACATTTAGTGCTTTATCTGGCTGCGGTAAACTATATGGGTGTGTACACCGGTGCTTCCTGTGTGCTGAGATCTCCGCCCGGCAAAACAAACTCGGGCAGCATGCCAGGGAAGCAGGACGGAAATGGATGAGAAAGGTACGACGGACGGGATGGAGGCAGGAAGCCAGAACCCGTAGTTTGCCGTTCTCTTCGCTTGGCATAAATCACAGCTGGCCCGGCGTGACACGGCAAATCTATGGGCCGCACATTCGTCAGCCATTTGCCAGCTTTTCTAGAGTCGTCTTTTCTTTGCGGCCACGAGAACTAGGCTTAGGTTTTGGCTTTAGTCTTTCCGACACGTACAGCAGACCATGTTTTGTTTTCCTCAACACCCTGCTGTAAGCCACTGATAAAACCTGATGACTGTTCTCTTATATGAGGTTAGCGGATGCAGTTTGCTCTGCGCACCTACTTTTGCTTAGTTCCAAAAAAGTCGATGCTAACGATGCCGCCGCAATAGTTCTCTTGTAAGGTCGTGAATGCGGCCTTCTAAGCCCGTTCAGAGTACACGGGAATCGGCATCGAGCTCTTTTGGAGCAATGTTGCCAATGGGCAGAAAAGTGTCAAGGTTGGCCAAGCACTTCTACACTTCCTCAATTGTCAATAGTGCTGCGATGCGATCAGCCGCGGCCTTAGCGTCTATTGCAGCTTTGAAAGGCTGAGGACCGACTTCATTTTTCTTGCTTGTAAGTGCTTTTCTTTGACAAGGAACAGAGTCTGGGCAATCAGATGGATACTGCTTTATCACAGTGAGCAGAGCTCAGGCTCCTATCTTGCAACCACACATGTTGTGAGCAAGGTGACAAATGGGGCCACTCTGCCACGCCCTCTTTTTCTTCGCAGTGAGTTACGGACCACCAAATCAGGCTGCTCCGAGCAACGGCAGTTGATTACTTCCCGGCCGCACACTTATTTGTTTTACTTCTTTCTTGAGAGAGCGAGCCTCAGTACCCATTTTATTGGTTCTTTGTTTTATGTCAGAGCTGGGCACATCGTGAGTGAATCGGTTTAGTATTCAGGGCATCTTGAGTTCATTGTTTTTGATTGCAACGAATCAGGTTGGCTGAGGATTGCACCTGCATCACAAATATTATTTAACAGGCAGGAAAAACCATGAAGGCATTAAAATATTCTCTCAGTGGGCAAGTCAGAATCCTCGGCGAGAAATAAAACTATGGGATGTTGTTAACGAGGCCTTAGTACAGGTGGTCTACCGAGCTTTATCAAAAACCTTTTTCTCTGTTTTTACAGCTTTTTGCTATGCAGACGTAAGGTGCTGGCAATGTGAATGATGATGTCATCATTTTCTTTTTATTGTACGGGCAATATTAATCAGAGGTATACATCTGCGCAGGCTCTGACTGCCTATGCTGAATTTACTGTCACAAGACTAATATCGCAATCAAAGGATGGCTAGAGCTCAAAGGTTGAAGCACTCTGGCTCATATTTAGAGCAATCTTTGAGGGTAAGGGATATGCAGCGGTAGCAAAAGGCAAACGGTGGTGTCTTAAAGCACAGTAATCTGCATGAGTGCACACCGAAGCCCGAAATTTAAAAGCTTTGATGGCTTTTTGTGGATTTTATTTTCGCAAACGGCTCGTATTCGTCATATATGTATCGAAGAGAATGATATTAAGCGACTTATAATGAAATTACGCACTAAGATCTCCTTCCTACTCTGCACTGAAGTATGACTCCTATTTTATTGTTACCTCCAGTTACGTTATCATCCCGGTGATTGTTCCAAGACACAGAAGCCCAGCTGCAGAGAATGAGAGGAGCAAGAAAACACTGGAAGTTTTATTCGAAGCTACGTTCATTATCCAGAATTGTGGGTTCAGCTCTATTCATTAAGAGATGAGACCAGGCGGTGGTTTAATAAGGACGGTGCTTTTATTCGTTATTCCTGCTGAAAATGATAGCTCGAAAAAAAATATATAAAAGTAATGTAGAAGAAGATAGCGAAATGAAGAGTTGGCAACACACCGGAGAAGAACGTAGGAAATAAGCAAACGGGCCAATTACCTTGGCGCCGAACGGAATGCCGAAGTCAACAGAATCGCAAGGCTGCTGCTTGTAAGCACATTCTGGCAGCGTCTAGGTATCGGGTTACACGGATGCACGAGCAAATTGTACGTCAGCATAAAAGACCGCCAAAATAGTGAAAGAAAAATGCCCTTCAGAATGAAAGGCGAAAGCTTCACTGTATGCAGTCGGTGAAAAGGAAGAGAAGAAAATAAACTGGGAGACGCGCTCATCGAAAAACGAGGCAAGCTACGTACTGCAAACAACGGTTGTCTTTCTTCGGCCATGATCGCAATGATGTTGCCACCGCTGCCGCCGCTACTTCATTGTGGACTTCTGGAATGGCACACTGTGGAATTCAAGTATCGAAAACAAAAGCTCTAAATCGTGTTCAATTTCCCTTGCTTATACGTTTTTTTTTTCGCTGAGCAGAAACTGCTTGCGATGCATTTTTGTTTTTTAAAATTTCTGATAATTTATGGGAAGTTTACGAAAACATTCTCTACACGACGAGAGTACCGTGCCCATTCATGACGTTTTTAAAGATACTCTTTTTCAACTCGGTGATGTTTTGTCTTTAGTTGATTTAATTGAATTCTGGAAGAAGCTGATCTGCAGGACACTTAAGGCACCACTCTTCTCGTCTTAAACACCATAGAAAAGCACGGGAGTTCGAGGACCGCAGGGCGTAATTCACCGAATTTTAATTATCTACTTCCTTCCTGTCTTTAGAATTTTCAGGTTTATTAATAGGGTGATTTATGTCTTCTAGCGGGATGTTCATCACTCTGAGAAAACACATCTTTTCTATCGTCCAGGACCCCAAGGACGGTATAGAACAACCATAGGTGCATCGATTAAGATTTGCTTACAAGTCACGAAATTAGTGAACATTTGCGGGCACGTTGATTGGAAAGTGCCAGGTCAGTGCAGGGAATGTAATCTGTTCAGTGAAAGACCAATTTAAAATTCATCGAATAGTTCGTTTCTTAGCTGCTTCTCTTTCAAAACTGTTGAAGTATGATGCAAAATTCAGGTGGGATGTCGCTGTCTCCAGCAGTCCAGCAGTGGTTTCGTACCTTCGAAAACTCAGCACTGATTCGGTGCTGCCTATGGCTTTCGACTACCGTGCACGAGGTCTCCAGAACTAATCGTAGGCGCGACGGCTGCATTTTGAAGAAGGGAAAATGTGGAAGGCCCGGTGTTCAGTCCGATGGAAATAGATATGGAAGAATTTTACATGGTAGGTTGTTATTGCTGAGCCCTCGACTGCAGCGACTCTATTCTCTTCTGATAAGCATATGCACACACTTGCTCTGCCTGCTTCTATCGCTGCTGGTTGAGAAATGAGTAGAAAATACTGCCCCGAAGGAACAGTTTTCAGAATCGCCTTAGTCTTACTGTTACATACTCACTTCCTGGCCATCCGGCCTTTCATGTACGGCATGTTGAAAGAGTGGTGAGCTGGGCTTGTTGGTTCACGACCATGTTGGTAGCAGCGCTTGTGTTATGTTTTCTTTTCTATCGTCCCGTCTTCGCGCTGTTGAGCTGTTCGCGTGAAAAATGTTTGCAGCCACTGATAAATATACTTATGTAAATGGACTTTTCAAGCCCGGGTAGTCTTCGCAGGGGGTTTTCGGCGCGATATTTTATTTCTACCTTCTGTCGTAGCATGAAATACTGGAAAAGATCACAGGCCGAAAGCGAAATTTCTTCGTTGCTTTCAAAATCGCTCATTGCTGCGCAAGAAAACTGGATTTAAGAATTCTCTAGCAAGCACGGATCCCAGAAGAGAACAAGGCTACGGGGAACGCGATTTTCATCAAGCTCTCAACAATAGATGAATCAACAAGCATCCAAAAGGAAAACTTTTCTTAGGAAATAGGTCGAACTTGTGAAAATCCTTGAAGCGTGAAATGAGCTCGGTGAAAAGCAAACCCACCCGACAGCGTGTCTAGTACTCGAAAACTGCCTCCTATCCATGCATAGCTTTCCTGGACGTATCAGCAACTAGCGCCATCTGTTCACCACCAGAAGCGACAATGAGTTACTCATTTCAATATCTTTTAAACTTGTAATTTTAAGAAAACTCGAGAGTCCCGACCAATTCTGCGTGAAGGAACAGATTACCATGCCTGACTGTTGGCTGGAAAATGCCGCCTATGAAAGGCTTGCTGTGTTGACACCGACTAATAAAGACGGCCATAGAAAATTGATAGGGTATGCTGACTATTCAAAGTTCGCGCGGTATATATGAGTGTTCATCGCCAACCGGCAAGTGGTGGCAGCCGCGCAAGTTAGGAGCGTTTGTCCAGAGTTTCTACGCTTGTTTTGTGATATTCACTGATCTTCTCCGCTCGTCTTGCTCTCTCTCTTTTCGACTCGTAGTTGCAGATAGGAGTGTTTTTCTTATAAACATTTTTGTGCTATGGATTCAAAGCTAACTTGGGAAAAATCATAACAGAAATTTTACAATTGTTTTACACAGGTGTACTAAAAGCAAGAAATGAAACGCGAACAGGACAATGGAGCCATGCACATCAAGATACGAAGCTTTTAGTTAGGGAAATGTCAATACTGGCTCTGAATATTTTAACTTCGAATGCGCGAAGACTTCGCTTTAGAAATGTTTTTCGACCTCGCTTGTATTTTTCTCCACAAACTAATATGTTGGCTTTTTGTGTTACCACATTAGTGTCTTGTTCGCGTTTCATTTATTGCTTATAGTACCAATGGACTTAATAGTTTATAGGTAAGCACGAAAACGTAAATCTCATTGCAACAGAATTATTCAGAATTTGAACGAGAGAAACTGAAAAACTTATGGACTGGCAGATATCATAACATGAGTGTAATATGCCTGAATGGTGTGATGACTCACGCACAAACGAACATGGGTCAGTGACCCATGTTTGCACACACTTCTTCAAACCGGCACGGGTGCTTGAAGCTACTCAGAACTGAGTTTTATAGCCCAGAGGAAGGCCAGAGGTGCGTATGTTGTGCATACTGCAACGAGCATTGAAATCACTGAGCCGAGAGTGCCTTGGAAAGAATAACAGCGCTAGGGAGCGAGAACAGAGGAGTTTCCCAGAGAGTCTGCTTCAAGACAATCGGGTGCGCTTAAATATAACGTTGCGTTGGCTTTCAAAAAGGCGCTCACTGAAAGTTCAACCATTCGCTTCCTTGCCTTTTATGTTTTAAATGGAAGCAGTAAATGTGATCATCAAGTAATCAGCATAATAAAATTTGCTTGCGCGAACACTGGTCCCGAGGAACCAATTTCTTTCTTCAACGTCATATCGTCTCAAAAAGTTTCTATGAAAAAGAAAATACTCCGTAGATCTAACGCCGGTAAAAGTCATTCACTCGGTTATACTTTGAACGAGTGTCTGATTTATTTTTTTACGACATATCGCTTTCTCGTAAGTACCTATCCTAGAAAATCTAGAGAAACGTTTGAGTTCTAAGGCGCCGACTACAGGAAGCAGAGCCCCGAACGTAAAAAAAAAAAAATTCCGTTACAAATTCTAATGCTTGATACACGATAATGATTTTCTGTAGCCGTCAAATCTAGTCGATGCGAGGGAAGGAAACAGGGTAAAGCCTAATTTTTCTCAGGTATAGTAAGAACAGACCACCATTAGAAGCATATAAGAGCCGCACGTCAACGTAATCTGTGGGTTTCTCGAAATTAGACTGACACAGCGCTCGCTACCGGCGTCCGAAAGATGTGCCAGTTGGATATAACTAGAAATATCCAGCGTGTGGTTAATGACAAGAAGCGGGCTGATCAATAACCACTATCTGAGAAAACAGACTGGCGCCACCTTTCACCTTTACCTAAATGTGCAACACGCCTGGATTCCTGTCTCTACCTAAATCTGTTCACGATCTTTACTCGGTGAGGCCATGAAAGTGGAATGTAAAGGATAAACCCAAGCAGTCAAATACCTCCGTTTTTTATTTTGGTCCCTAGACTTTGCTCGGGTGTCATAAGTCCACCTCGCTTTAGGTCACAACCCTTAAGTAGTCGCAGGGAGTGACAATTTATTTTTTTTTTCGCTCTGACAAGGTGGTCACTCATAAGGCTGTTCTAAAAGCATGCAGTCAGATATGGCCTTAAGATGAGACATATTTCGGCGGATTTGTGCATCCTACTCGAATGAAATATGCATTGCAATGAGTAGGATACCTGAGAAGGGAAGACATTTCTAATTGGTTCTATTTTTAAAGCCAGCTTAAGTCTATTGGCGCCCTTAAAAAAGAAATACGTTTTCAGCACACGCCTTCACCCTTGTTTCGTCCTTGTAGCAGTGCTGTTCTTTCTTTTCAATAGAAAGCGACTTTCTGCTTAAAAACATGTTAATTTTCGTAATATTTCTTTTTTAGAAGTAACAAATGCCTTATGTTTCATTACTGCAAGCTTTCCCACGCTTATTTTTATGTTTTAATTCATCGCTGTCTGCACATGGCATTGTATTTGGTCTCACAAGCCAGGCGGATTTAAAGCGCTCAGTAACGACACCACTCACGCGCTGAAGCTTCTATGATGCTCATCTTCATTGCTGCGTTTAAAGAAATGGTACCCTGATCCTGACGGCTACCAGATCCCCCTTTTGATGTAGGAACCGCACTTTTTGTTACTTTTAAGGACATCAGTTTACCGATATGAACTATTATATCGCAATATGGAACCCCTCCCCCCCCCCCACCCCCCACCGCAACCACCGCCACCATTTCCTCTAAGATTTGACCCTAGCTGGCCCAGAAAACCAGTCTCGCATTGCTGACGCAAAGACTAACACTAAATATATGCATCATACTCTTAAAAAAAAAGAAAAACAGCCACTTTGCACGGGCTGTTTTGCCTGGTTCAAAAAACTATACACACGTAATTTCAGTTGCATGCTTTATTCTTTCAAATAATGCCTCAGAAATTAGTATAAATGCATAACCGTGTGGTATTCCCCTACTGCAGCTAAATAATTTACCAATGTAATTCTCTCACGCTGTTTCGGTTTCGATTTCATCATCCGAATGATGGCTGCGACATGTAGCTGACCTTGAGGACACCTGAACCACGGGAAACCTGCAATATGAACGCTGATACCTAGTTTTAATTCACTACAGGTGTTAAACCAGCCTACTTCAAATGATAGAAAGGCTACTAATAACACATCAAAGTTGTATTTCTGGTATTGTTCTCATGAGTATAAATGACCGCAGAATGTTTTTTCCATGAAGTTTGCACAATTTAACAAGCCTGGACCGATGTACAGACATTTATGGTCATGCATTATTAAGTACTGTACAACACAAACCTGCCACTCAAGCTACTACATGCTGGCGACTGCTCGATCCTTCTTCTACGCTCTAAACAAGGGACTATGGATTCACTGTTCTCAGTATGCCGATGAGACAAACCGTGTGCTGCTACACCTGAAGGCTTGTACAGTGAGAGGGACGCTAAGTAAATATTTGTGCAATAAACTGATTTTGAAATTAGCAGCATGACCTTGTTTACGTTGCAGTTTGCACAGCGATGTTAGTAAAGCTCTGAAGTTCGATCTGAGGCTTTGAATTGTGTTATGCACGGGAAATCGTAATGGAAATTCGAGGCCCTTACAAAAGAATAATGCCTCTGTCGCCACGGTTCAGTGCACTCAGCGCAAGAAGACGCATACTTTTAATTGGTCGCCCGGTATCCAAACAGCGTTGAGCTGCCTGTTATTATACAGCGCCCGTAATATGAAGCTAATTGGAAGTGCCTTTTTTATGCCATTTACATCAGGACATTGAAAAGAACTCTCTAAACCAGCATTGCGTCAAGAATTGCCTGAACCTTATTTTGGTACAACTTTGTTTTTGTCCGATGAAAACCACCAGTGGCTGAAATATGTAAGACGAATTGAAAGCACCAAACAAAGGCAAAGTTTTTCATTAAATCTGTGAAGCTGAGGCTGAGTGCGTTCAGTGGTACAAAAACAAGAATGCCCGTTACAATGGCAAAGTTTCAAAGCAGGAAAGAAAAGGCAGAAAACTTTTGTCATAGTAACAGCGTCTCGTGGAGCCGTGAAAAGAATGGCGAGAATGCAAATTACAGACTCAGCATTTGCAGGCTCTCCGTCATGAGAGTTTATTCTTACATTTGAAACCCTTCCCTTACGGCGCGGTTCAGGTGTCCAACGATATATGAGACAGATACTGCGCCATTTCCTTTCCCTCCAAAACCAATTATTATTATTAAAAGAAAATAGAGCGCCATAATTGCGTCCGTCCAAGTATCGTTCGCCTTAGGAGTGTTATTTCGGCATCCTCGCGTAGCCAAAGTACAAGCGCGTTCATTTGCGCATTGCGTCATCCGCACGTGCGTCATCCGCACTTGACTTTTCCTTTCTTTCGTTTCTCCTTTTAGTCATCAGTTTATTCTGACTTTCTTAGTTTGCGCTGTCATTTACTATAATGTAACTTGCGAAAGAAATTCTTGTGCGAAGATGCCGCTCGTGTGCGGCCACGTTACAGGAAGTGCGCGCCGCAGAGAACTATGTCGCAACCAAGGACACCACAAAGTGCAAAATTCCAGAAATTCTCGCAAACTCGTGCGCTCTGTCGCCTGGTACAGCAAGAGCTTCGGCGGTTTCCTGTCCACTCTTGATCTTTGTGTTTTGTTTTACTTTTTAGTGTATTACGTTCCAGCCTGAAATGCAAAAGCAATTGATTGATAGCCGAACTTTCGCTGATGAGAAATTTCGAGTTGAAAGCATGCTCTCATTTCGCAGGGTGAAACATTAAAGGCAAAAAGCATTGGCGCCGCATCTTTGTTCGTGAGTAGCGTAGGATTGCAATTATAAGCCAGAAGGTGTTCTTAGCGACATAAAGAAGAAAGATGATTCGAGCTGGGCGGGTGCGCTTTTTGTCCGCAGCAATACTCACTCTCACAGGCTGTTTCCTGAATCCCTGGCTCTGCGCTCTTGAAAGACAAATTCCTGGAATACAGTGGTTTTAAGCGGGGAAAGACGGAAAAATCAGCAAGGTTTATAAAGCATACAATGTCAATTATTCCTTGATATTTCCCGCGTTCTCATTTTCTGCAACATGAAGGTGCACGAGACTGCGCCACCAGTCATGCATTGTGATGCTAAAAGCTACGTTAGCAGGTTTGGTTTTACATACCGGTTTTAGACTTGATCGTCATCTCATTGCACGTCTCAATTTGATCTCGCTCTCAATTTTTCGTTCGGGTGCTGTGTGGACTTCTGGTGGTTGGATCACGCTAGAAGATGCAGGTGAATGGGCGAGTAAATGGTGGGCTACGGCCTTCAGCAGGGTGGAGCTCACTGGGAAGTGAGGGGAGGTACTTCTGGGCGGTACCTCGAGGGGTGGCATCCACGAGAGGGTGCTTTCTCCGACAAACATGGATGCTAACACACACACACACACGCACACACACACACGCGCACACACACACACACGCACGCACACACGCACACACACACACACACACACACACACACACACACACACACACACACACACACACACACACACACACACACACACACACACACACACACACACACACACACACACACACACACACACACACACACACACACACACACACACACTCGCACACACACGCGCACACACACACACACACACACACGCACAATGACAACAGATTTTTCGCCGAAACAGGATTATACTGCTAATACAGAAAAGAAAACACAACCTGGGGGAATGACACTAGCGGGAGCCTAATAGTCTGTCGAAAGAATAGCTATGTACTGGTGTTACATTGTGTTGTCGACGATATATTAGACAGTGGTATTACGCTGCGCCTTTGCACTCCTCTGCCAGCCTCCACTGAACCCTTCTAAGAAAAGCCAGCGAAATGAGCGTCACACCCGTTCGGTTACAGCTATATCAACGATGAAATCTGCGAGGATTGCATTGAGAAAGGCTCTACCCATGAGCATGAAAACTACAAGTATATCCCGTGGCTGTTTTCGTGTCGACAGCGAAGAAAAATGCTGAACACGTGCAGACAGCTATTTGTGGTGCGGTTGTGAAGACGACACGGTAAGGTAATACATCCTGAGGCATCTGTAAAAAAACGTTCGAATGCGAAGTGTAAAGCTACGGCGGCGCTCTTGACAAGCAACAGGAGGTTATTAAGCATGAAAAGATCTTACGCATGTGTCTCTCTAGGCACTTAGATGGACACCTGAACCTCCTAGAGAGAGGAGTATCAGAACGTGCGACGTACCCCTTTATCATCGGGACTGCAGTGCAATCCTAAGCAGTCAGAGCCGATACAAACCAACGTGATATTCATGAACCGTGAAGGTGGTGCTCCTACAGAATGGAGTTGTAAAGAATTCCACTTTTGGTGTTTCTTGGCGGGATTGTGTTAATGAGCCTTGATGCTGTCTTCCTCCCTGCTGAGATTTCTTAGCGACATTGTCTTTCGTTAACCCAACGCTGTCTGTGCTACCCTGACGTAGCTGAGTGATGTCGCGGTCAGGGACACAAAAGTTGCACAAACTTGGCGCTTTCCATTTCCTATTCAAAACGGTCTCGTTTGCTGTCGCACTGTCGTTGTCCCCGTACCCATGCAAGACAGCAGCTTGGGACAGTGAGGGCATGGGCATGTTCGTTCTGTTTTCTGTCATTACTCCGAGCAAAGCCCGCCTGATGTGATGGCATGGACATCGTTTGGTGGTACAGAAGCAGCCGTTTTTGGTCTCTATAGCAGTAGGAAAAAGAACATTACCGTCAACGCAGGGCCATTGAGCTGAGCGGTGCGTATGCTGTCTCGCAGAAAACGATGCACGGTTGAGCGAGCGCGAAAGCTATCCTTGTACTTCACATGCTACACCTTCCCGGCTTCCGAGCAAGAAGGCTCTTCGCGGTAAAATACGTTTCTCTGATACAGTATGACATGCCGTGCACTTCGAATGTCTGAAATGGTCAGAACAGCTGCTTTTCTCAACCCTTACGATAATGCAAAGCCTT
Source organism: Amblyomma americanum (assembly GCA_030143305.2). Classification (NCBI taxonomy): domain Eukaryota; kingdom Metazoa; phylum Arthropoda; class Arachnida; order Ixodida; family Ixodidae; genus Amblyomma; species Amblyomma americanum. Next base: position 89,242 of record JARKHS020029308.1, read on the forward strand.
TTTATGTTTAAGAGAACAAGCTAATTTGTAAGTTATATATTTTGTGAAAAAGTGCAGAGTGCACTTTGTATATTTTTATTATTTGTGAAAAAGTGAAGAAGCACGCTATCTCATGACGGAAAATACGCATAACAGAACAAAAAATATAACACAACGTGAGGCCAGAAGAAACACAAGAGCAACTATGCCTCAATCAGCAAACCAATCAACACTCGTTCATGATTCAGCAGTGCAACAAAGGCTGAAAGAATAAACGCCCAAACGCAATGCGATTACAGTCAATGAATTAGCCGCCGCTCTGGCTCAATCTCGGATGCGGACCTGAGAGATGCGGGTGCGATCACCACCGCGAAAGTCGCATTTCTTGATGGAGGTGAAATGCTAGAGACCCGTGTACTGTGCAATGTCAGTGGACAATAAAGAGCCCGGGTGGTGTACAAATTATCCTAAGTCCCCCAGCACGGCGTCTCTCAGAGTCAGAGTCGTTTTGGGATGTTAAACTGCATAATAGTAAAACGAAATTAAAGAGGTCTAAAAAATTTGCTGTGGTTGAGCTCTAGTTAACCCTAGTTTAATTGCGAAAGCTTCGTTTCCTCGGCATGCCGTCTACGCAGCGTCTCATTTCGACGCTCTCGAGAACTCTAACCAGTCTCTTCCGCAGTTGAAGAGACACTTCAGGACGTGGCACGACTTCTTCTGGCCGCATCTTTGTTACGACGCTTCTCGACTCGTGCGGCGCGTTCTTATGACATCTCTTGAGCACGTTGTCTCTTCCTCGATTCGTTCTTTCGTTGTTGCGTCTCTTTCACGCTCTCCATAACGACTACAATACACTCAGCTGAAGCGTATATATATATATATACCGCCCCGCGAGGCGACACCTCCCCTCCCTCTACCCCAGCGGAGCACGTCTGGTGGAGCGAGCGGCGACGGCAGCGGCGTCGACTGCGGCGCCATCTGTTGGAGCGCGGCTGCGGCGGCTTACGGTCGCTCGTCGGCCAGCGCATACGGCATACGGCATACGGCTGCCTACATGCGGCATACGGCGCGACGAGCCGAAATGGCTCGCTGGCTGGCGTTTTTAAAGCTTTCGCTTTAAAAAGGGCTAGAGCGAATTGTTGAGTAGGCTATTTTACTCTAAAATGGTACTTGTAAAAATGAGAATTGCAAGAGTTAGTGCTAAGAAAAATAAAACTTTTACTGAAAGAATGTTTATGGCGGGAGGCATGGGCGAAATTTTTAGTAGTCTAGTTGGCGGATTGGAAACAAATTATCCATTAGTATAATAACTGCAAAAAGCTTAAGGGGACTTATTTCTTTTTTCTACAAGCAGCCCTAGGTTTGCGACCTTTAAAATTCCGGAAGGACAGTATAGGTGCCTACAGTTGTTTAAAATGAAGCGAGACCCAGGTCTTTTGTCTTCCAAAATCTTTTCTGCGTGATTTGTTGCCTACAGCTTCAGTCGAATGCACGCATTTATCGAGGCGGCCTCTAACCAATGTCGTATATCCCTTCAATCTTAATGCAGACTGGCAAGTGGCCATCGATACTTCACAAGAGTATTTTAAGCACAGAGGAGCATACGTCATCTATGTGCTTTTGCCACTTCAGCTGTGAAGTTAACTTTCTGCCTAGATTCTCATAATCTCATACTTGTTTAATTACTTTGCTATTTCTGTTAGACGTAATATCAATATTGTAAGACAGGCCTTCGGCTGCCGAACCATCTGCGGCTGGAGCTTAAGGAAGAAGACGACGACAAGCGCTAAACGTTCAGATGCTCGTGTGCACTGTGAAGTGATTGCTGCTGCTGAACTGGAGCTGAACTGTACTGGCAGTCGTTCGCGACGCAGCGCCTTGGAAGACGTTCTGCATTAGAATATATTAATGTTTATTGATAACAATACGTAATATTTCAATAAAAATCAGCTTCCAGTCAGCACTCGTCTGTGTTGTCTTTTCTTTTTTTCTGTCGTGAATTTCGCGCTATGCGACCAAAAACTCCTATTCTCCTGAGGTGAGCGCTAATTTAAAACACCATGCTGTGCATAGCGCTAATCGAGTGACCTGAAACAAATCGCTGTAATTTTGGCTGGTCTATCGCTAGGACACGCGCGTTTGTAGCCAATATACATGTCACCTTCCTTAATTGTCAATTTAAAAGCGGTGATCCAAGTGGGTGTTCTCACTACGGAAAATAGCCTTTGGAAGGTGGAAGAAACACATGCAACGGAAGAAAAAGCCACGCTTGCGAAAGTACAAGCAAACTTAGCTGGTTTCCGCCGCAAAAACCTTTCTCTTCATCGACTGATGCCCGATGTCGGCTGCGGCGGCGGAGCCAACGAAGCCTATACGATCGAGCTGTACGTTCAGTTTAGTGGCGATGTACGCACGTTCGTGCCTGCACGGACTAGAACCGCCTGAGGCCAACGAAGAAAGCGCACGTGGGGAAAAACACCAAAAAGAAAGCGCGCTATTTGCGCCGAACTATGCGGTTGGGAGAAGCGACAGAGAAGAAAAACAAAGGAACTCGGTGCTCCGAACAAACCCACGAAGTCAATTTTCGGAATCGGCTAAGCGCAGAAAAGGGGATCCCAGCAGCAGCAGACTAAAGGCGAGGTAGTAGTATAGGGGAGGGGAGAAGAGGTTGGAGACGGGGGGGTTGCGGGTGTACGCACCGAAATAACGCCGGGCCTCGGGCAATCTTCCATAATGGTTATGCATGGGGGCGAGATGGAGAGAAAGGGCCAAGACGAAGAACAAGAGAAACTTCGCCGGCACGTGTCGGCTCGTTTACGAGAAGAAGAAGAAGAAGCGTGATCCGGCAGCGTAAAATTGAGATTTACCATCGACAGTTCGGGGCTGCAAGCGAGGGGAAATGAGCGCGACGCCCTTCGGTGTCGGTTGGCGCGGCGCTCGTGGGTGCGGAATTGAAGGCGGCCACCCGGATACGAAAGCGGAGCAGCAGTGTTAGCACCATGCAACCGGTAATTGTGCGGTCGGTGGCGGAGCGTCGACCGGTGGATAGATTAAATTTCATCTGAAAGAGGAGCGATGGTGGAAAAGTTTCTCTTTTTTATATTGATGGAGTTGTAAGTTTGAAAAATGCATATCTGTCGAGTGACTCTCTAAACACCAGGTTTCTGTTAGCAGTGCTGTAAAGAGTGTAGTCAATTGCTTTCGCGTTGTTTTTCCTGTGTAAACATAAAGTAAGCATAGAGCGACAGCAACAGCTCATATTGTTCAATCTGTATTGAATACGTTATGATGAGTCTTAAGAAAAAGATACAACCGCACACACTAAAGTTATTTAGAGCAATTTCTCCACTTATGAGAGCCCGAACTAGCACCATAATTAATCTGAAGGAATGTCGCGCACAACCACTCGATACGAAGTAAGAAGTGCATCCTCGGATAAATAGAGGTGTATTCGGCTTTCGATTCCATATCGGAATTTTCTAATACGGTCGTTATTCCGGTGTTGTAAAAGTGCCTAATGTTATCAAAAATGCCCTTGTCTGCTCAGCTACTTTTTCTTAACTTGCAGAGCACATTCAACCCGAAATAACAACACAAAGTTACTTGAGCATCATACCTCTAATTGTCGCAAGAAACAGACATCATTTTTTTAGTGCAGCCATGCCTAAACCAGACTGCAGCTATGGAAGCCATTTACTTGTTTAAGATGTGGCGTAGTTGTCCATAATGCAGTGCACCCCTGAGATAGGAACTCATCCAGACGAACAGCAAACAGCATTCCCCTCTTCTTGCTTATATCAAATAGCTACATTAATCATGAGTTTTTATTAATGATTTCGACACTGATGTAAATCTAAGTTATTTCTGTTATGAAGAAAGTCAGCACTTAGTATCGTTTTTTCATTATATAGTAAAGATTCGGAGAATGTACTCAAGAAGTTCAATAGGAAAGCAGGTCATTAAAAATTGTAAAACCTCAGTTTATTCATAGTAGCTTAGGTTTACGGCGGACTCTGTACCAGAAATTATTATCAGGACAGCAGGTTACAGTTGCTGGTATCTCAGAAGACGAAACTGAGGAGGGTAAGTATATTCCTTGTTTTTACGGTTTATTTAGGCAATAACTTTTTGTGTTTATACTAACATTTCTTTTTATAAACGAAGTACTTGCAATGACAGTTGATCCTCCAAGAAAACTACCAGTTCATAAAACGTCATGACTTTGGAGTGGAAAAACTGGGGAGAGGAAATACTTTTTTTCGTTCTCGATATCTTTGTGGCGATTATGGACGAAGAGCAAATGAGATTCGAGAAAGAAGTCCGAAAGTAGGGCCATTGTGAGTTCACTTTAATGGCCACAATTTCGCATTCCACCGTCCTGTAATAACTGTCTACTGTATGCCACTTATTTGATTGTCATGTTTTATTCGAACCTGATAACATACACGTTTGATGCTTCAATATAAAACAGTCTTCCAACCTTCCTTTCTCGTTCTTTTTTTTTTGAAGAAAAACGTCCATTTCACTAAGAATACATAGGTGCTGATAGAAAATCTAACGAGAAGTGCACTAAACCAACACATGAAAAGTAAACACAGCCTAATGACACCCTAACGCTCTCTCCGGCGCATTGATTTTGTAGGTGCAGCCATCCAAATTTATCTTCGTTTGTTTTATGAATTCAAAGGCGGCGCTGTTTCTCGTTGCTGCAATGAGAAATTGGGTACGCCCACCATTGTTTACTCAGGAGCCGGTTTGAAGGGACAGGAAGAAGGCTGGTTGTCAATTAACCTTTTTCTTTTTTTCTTTCCAAAAGAACCGGCTTAACGACCACCGAATCAATCGTTTCTCCGGCAGCGTTTAATCGCGAAGCGTGTCATGCAACACCAGACCGAAAAAAATCATTGAATCATTGGATACTCGTTACATACGCAATGAACTTTCAGTAATTAGTGTCAGAAAGGGCGAAGTTTCACCGAGCGGTGTTTTGCAAGCGCTGATTCGTTTTGAAAGCGCGTTACCTAGAGCCAGATGGAAGGTGTGCAAGCTGCAGAAGCAAGAGGGGTTCTGACGAAGACCACAACGTTCAGCATCGAAGCTCATATTTGCACTGGAAGCCTGATAACAACTCCTCACTTATCGTAAACTATTGTTGTCAGTGGCGAACCCCTCTATGCCTCTCTGCACAAATCAATATTAACACAGAACGAGAACGCATATTCCGTCGTAATGCACAAGAGAGTACACAAGGAAATTCTTGGCAGGTACATTGTACCTTACTGTATGCTGCACGTTCAAAACGATTTCTCTTTTTGTGTCCTTATCAGATCTACACAGTGTAGACTGTTGTTCACTTCAGGTGTACTAGGTCAGTGACCAGCGGTTTTATCACTTCTAAATATAATTAATATTTTTATTTCACGGCCCACAAGCACTGAAGCCTTCGTTGTTGGGCAATCACACCAGGAAAAAAATATATTTAATATTTGTATTACAAGGCTCACAAGCACTGGAGCCTGGGTTCTTGGTAATGATAACACGCACCCTAAATAACGCATTAGGGGGACCACCTGGCCACCTCCACTGGGTTGCAAAGAAGCCGCATTTTAGGCCGACCATGTCAGGCGGGGAGCTGTCAAAGCTCACGGCACGGTTATGATGAGCTGTAATTCTCAGGCTCTCAGATGGTGAGAAAAAGGAGACTAGTGCCCCTGCTAGAAAGAACACTAGTGTCTCTGCTAGAAAAAAGCTTAGCAAAGCAGCGCTGTGCCTATTAGCCCTGTATTTCCTGTTTTTATCAGTAATGCAGGTTTTATATCAAGTCACTTGGATCTGTTCGACAACAGGAAAGCTATTACTCATTGAAGGCCACTGAGCTTGCAGCAACTTATATAGCCCGTTGCTGAAGGTGCTCATGAAGCTAGCAGTTCGTTTGCACTGTTGTAGTTACCGGGAGCGTTCACACAGATTTTTAGCATTACACGAAAGCAATGCCGTTTTGCACAAAAAACAATATTTATTTTTCAGTCCTGTCTATCTAACCGTTCATGTAATTCCACATCGTTTTACAATTCCTCTTACAGCTGAAGATAAAGTCATTTCTTGAGCGCCCGACAAGAATATCTTCGTGCTGCCTCGGGTCAACTATCATAATCATAATTCAGTGCCTCTGCAAGTGCTTCTTCCAATATCGAATAACAACGAGGTGTCTATAGGCACAAGGTCGGAAAAGTGCAGTTGGGAAAAGGTCAGAAAACAACATTCGCTCTCTTATGACGTCTTATGCAATAGGTGACACGGGAGTCGTGGCGCCATCACGAATCAGCAAAACCGGCGTGCTTAATTTCTCTGTTTTTTTCGTTGAAAACTCTGTGCGACTGAATTAGTGCTTGAGTGTGATACGCCTCAGCTAAGTATCCTTGACTGTCAAAAATGTGAAGTTGTCTGTTGTTTACAAACACACCGCACTTAACCTCTGAAATGCCTGCATGATTCCTTCCGTTGGGCGGAGGAAAATCGAGGTTACGATCGGGCACCTACTCTGTGACTGCACTATAGATCTGAGCGACAGCGTGCCTTGGCCTAAACCTTAAGACAAAGGAAAGCGGTGAAGGCGTTTCTGAAGTTCCTGATGTACTCGGGGTTGTGTTCCCGACTATAAACTTTGATGTTTAAGTGTGCGCCATTTGATCCCTTGTCATAGTGGTCGATGGACACGTGAAAAACTCATTTCGCTGCCGCTCTTTCTATTTTTTTCCATTTCTTCCCCTTCCAATGTGTAGGGAATGGCCTAGTTAACCTCAGTGCCTTTCCGTCCTGTTTCTCTCTCTCTCTTTCTAGTTCTGGTTCAGAAACTTTTTCAACGGTTCATTTTGTGCACATGGCGTGTATTACGATTGGATCGAGGTTTTTATCGAGGGCGGCTGAAGATTCCAGCTCTGAGTATCTATACAGACATGTGCATGTATGGACAACGTGTACTTGTGAAGCGTTATGCGAACGCGTGGCGTTCCATGTATTGAGCGCTGTGGAGGGGCGGGTATGCTTTTAAAAATGCCGGAAATATCTGAGAAGTACCACATGCAGGCACTATTCATTCTAGGTTTACTAATTAAAGACAAAAGTTCCCTGCGCATGTGCTCACACATCCACGCAGTTTGTCAGATGCGGGCACGTGAGACCGTATTGTGTGACTTTTCATTACGACTGCGATATTTTCTAAGGTGAAGCTTTGCCATACATATTCAAACGCAGATATAGTCCTATTAACTGTACATGTCCTTCCGAGAGAAAAAAGTTCAGGCAGCTGATGTGTGTTCATTGATGTTATGAGTACATTCCCTGTAGACAGACTACAGTTGGGCAGAAAATATCCTTACTTTTTTCCGCGCGCAGCTCCCAGCAAGCAATTTATGAACGCAAAAATTGCGGCGAGCATAGGAGGAGGAAGGAAAACTTTATGTAGGGCCAGCCCTAAGCCCCAGTGAAGAAGACCGCTTTCTTCGCTAAGGCGCGTTGATAAACTTGTGAGCCATAGTGAAGCCAAAGACTTCAGGAAAGAGGGGAAGTTTTTATGAGGTTTTATGATGTTCAACGTCCAAGAGCGACTCAGGCTATGAGGAACGCGATAGTGGAAGGCTCCAGATAATTGCTACCACCTTAACGTGCACTGAAATTGCACAGGACACGGCCCTCTCGCATATCGCCTGTATCGAAATGCCACCTCCGCGGCCGGAATCGAGCACGCAACTTTCGAGTCCGCAGCCGTGCACCATAGCCATTTAGCCATCGCAGCGGCTAAAAAAAAGCGGAGGGTAAGGTAAATAAAGATGAGGTAATGGCAGTGTTTCGTGAGTACAGTCTTCTTGTGTCCACCCTTATTTCTCGCACACTTGGGACAGTGCTGGGTCAGCCATCCGAAATTGTAGGGGATTTGTGGGGAGAGAATAGAATTCATTTGAACGTTGCGAAGGACGTGTGCTTATTCCGCGTTGAGTGACGTGTGAGGCTGGGTTAAAAGTGAGCGATTTTTTGTGGTTTTCGGGTAGTGCACAGCTATTTTGTATTGCATGTAGCGGCGTCATCCGCTCATGTGGTGTTTGGCAAGGTGATCGAAGGCACCCGGATGTTGATTTTGCGGGCTCGTGGATGAGCCAGCTAATTTCCCTCAATGATAGCATGGTCAGGTATCCAGAACAGGGTTATAGTATTGTTCGGATTGCTGTTATAGGATCCTACCAGAGTGTCATGTAGGTGGGGTTCCAGTAGTCGCCATTGTATATAGCGGGCAGCACCCACAGTGTGCAGCCAATTACAACGGATATCCACGCTTATACTTACGCCGCAGTCAGTCAACAAACTCTCGATGATATTCGCCGCAGCGTCTGGCGTTGCAACAAGACGCTGCTGCTCGCAATGCAGCAGATATCTTGCTTCAGAAGGCTTGAGGCGGCCTGCGAGCCTTGCACCTTGCCGCCGTGTGAAAGGTGACTCAACCAGCGGACTGGTTCCTGCGGCCGCCAGCCCTTGTGACCATGATGAAAGTTCCGTAAAAGCGAGCAGATAAGTTACAACAGTTTTAAACTTCCCGTTGTCTCACTCTCGTGCACGTCCGCTGCTTCTTTAAGGTCACTCCTACCGTGTGACGTCATGCGGCTCGTTTTTGGTTCACCAAAAACTAAAACGATGTTCTTAAATGAAGCAGACGAAGAGGGAACGGTGGAGTGAGGGGGGGGGGGGGGGGGGCAGCCTTCTGCAGACGACGGTGAGTCGCTCTCTTTCAGTCTCTTCTCTACTGATGAGCCGTGATGGAGCACCGAGAGGCCAAACAATAAGCAAACTGATCAAGGTGGCGCATTTGCGGGCAGAGCCTTGTCCCAGCCTGTAATCTGCTTTTTTTTTTACAATTTGAGCCCTTCTGAGCGGAGCTTCAGTGCAGTCAACCGATATCTGGCGCGACGCCGTACCAGTCGCGTTGATAAGAAAAGAGAACCAAAACGACTAAGTAGAAAGAGATGGTGGGAGCCAGACTTGGCATGAAGCCAAAATTTTCCTGTGGCTATAAGCCAGAGTCATTGCACTGCCTACGATAACAAAAAGAGGAGCAGGTGTTAGCGGAGAGAGAGACAGGGAGGGTAGATGGAGACCGGATAGGAAAGGGGTAATATCTCCGGCACCACTTTCCTATCACGGGTTACAGAAATGGTAGGGGACAGGGTTGAGCGATGTCAAAAAATTCGCGCGGCCTCGGAGCTAAGAGCAGCTGGCGGTAGCGCCGCACGCATGCACCAGCTGCACTTTCGCTGAAGCTAAGGCCGTCGAAGAAGCTCATGTCCGAGCCGCGCTTAACAAGGTGAAAGTCGTCGTCGCAAAAGAGAAGCTCTTCCGGTGCCCGAAAAGAACAAAGAAAAAACAAATGTGAAAAAATTGTTCTCCAGTTTGCTCCACGTATGTAATAAGCCAAACATACCGCTCCTGTTGTTTAGTGTGGCTGCTCGGCGCTGGACTGTAGCTGCGGTGCGCTATGTAAGCGAACAGCAAACCACAGCACAGCGTGCCATAAACCAGCTCGCGCCGGAAATTTGTGCTCTAAGCCGTGAAACTCAGGACTGATTTTTATCTTTGGCCTGGCTTCGGTGCATGAGAGTCGAGATGGAAAATATGGGGATCCCTTTAATCGCTCATATCTATGACTGTATATAAGCTAGATCGAAAACTTTTTCGAGAGGTTGATAGGTGATTCAATATCTATCAGTATTTCGCTTTTCTTACAATTTGAGGGAATGTTTTCAGGTGTGTTTAATTTTGGGGAAATATAAGTGACATGTATTTGCAAAGAAATATGTTTTCGAACGATCACGGAAATAGATTTAACACATTTTTCTGCTTAGAGTACGTGCGCACCTAAAGCAAGATGTTGGTTACGTTCTCTAATAAGTCCTCACCTAAAACAACATATTTAGTTAGGTCCGCTAACGATTTCTTGGCTCTCTGGTGGACGTAAACGAGGGCTTTAAAAATGGCTTCATGTTATGCCTACTTCCAAAATATGTCGTTGTGTTGAGAGGAATGTTTCCTCCCATCTGTGTTTTCAGTGGCTCGTAGGACAGCAGACACTCGCTCCAGTTACGATGCGGGATTCGAAGTCACGTATCTCAAGACGCGGTAGCCTCCATCGTCAGTGACAGCTGGAAACTTTGGCAGAGGGTGCAGCGTTTGTGTAACGATGTGCCCTCCTTCGCAAGGGCCTCATTTCTGAACTCGCAAGGAAATTTTAAACTCGGCTGCCATAAGGGCAACGCAGGTGCGTCTCTTCAGAGCTACACGCTGTTGGAAGAGTGTACTGATATCTTTGTGCGGGAATGCATCTCTATAGCGACTGTAAGAAAATTGCTATCCAATTATTCTTCCCCGTAGATGTTGTTTATTTGCCTCTGAGAGAGGTCAACGCTTTTCCGCGAGCAATTGCCTCGTTTCTGGGTGAGGCAATTTAATTCGCAACTTTCCGCCCGCCATTTGATGCAAATTGCTGACGTCGACAGCAAACATGAATGTCTGGCGCCATTTTACAGTGAAAGGTTGTGTACCATAGCTTCCGGGATCCTCACTCATAACTCGCGAAATCGGGCGGTGATGACGACAACGGGATTGGGCTTAATGCCCTTTTCTAATTGATAAGAGCCACGTTTTTGGTGCGAGTGGTCTCTTTGTCACCTATTTGTTGTTATAAATTGGTACAAGCCAACTTGAACGTTTTCTCAGCACCCCTATAAAACACGGGTGAAATTGATTTAGGCATGTATTTCATGCTCCCTAAGCCCCCATACTTTGCACAAATAAAAAAATCACAAAAAAGAAAGAATGCAAGAGAAAGTATTTTTCTGGTGTTTATTATCGTTTTTAACGTCTTTTGAGTGGAAGCTGCTAATTATAAGTTATGCTTATTATAAGTTGTAAACGCACGAATTTGCCAAGCGCTCACACTTCCCTAGGCGTGACATAAAAATTACTCCCGCTCGAGGTCGAAGCAAGACTTGAGCTTTTCTCATTTTGCCTGCCGCTCAGAATCTGTGCTCTCGAAAAAAGAGCCACTTCCTTCCATCTACTTCAAGACACACTAAGCCAAACTATGTCATCATGTGATTCATTAGGATATTATGGGCACTATGTCAAAGGAGCGCATCATTTTTATATTTTTGTATGTATGACCCATTCGGAACCTGTCGCGAGGGGTTGCGTCATAGCTCGAAATTGTCACGACTGCCGTTCGCAGCTTCAGCTTGGGAAGAAGCAAGCGTTGATACCAGTATGGCCACTATGATTCCCCATCTACTGCGCTTTTCTAGCCCAGGGCAACGGACGCAGAAAACGCGCAGTTGAGTCTCAAAACACGGTGTTCCTGCCCCACTGTTGCCGTTCCTATCCTAAACTGGCTTCCCTGAGCACCGCGCCACGTTTCTGTTGAAAGTTCTTCGCAGTGGACCGACAGAAATCGAGCTGGAAGACTGGGGAGCAAACAGCCAGAGAGGAGGACTAAACGAGGATACACGGTCACTAGCCTTGTGTAATTTGTCCCCATGCACGTCCCGCGGAGTAGTGCGACAATCCGAGGGTCTAGAGCTGTGTTTGGAAGAGTACCGGTCGGCGTGACTTTGCTGGCAGACAGCGGCAGTGTCTTGCTCAAGAAATGCCTTGACAACGCACTAGCGCCGCCGTAGCTTGCTGGCTCATGAAAAGGGGCGCCAGCGTTTTGGGAAAGAATGAACCGACGGTGAACTGGACCAACTAAGAAGAGAGCTTAATGATGCTGGGCCCCTGAGTTTAACAATGGCTGCGCCTGGAGTGGTAGTGTATTGTGCTTGCACTGCTAGAATTCGCTCACTACCTGTCGAGCAATTTTCTCATGTTGAAATTGGCCGTGCATGGTGCTTGCTTGCTCAGCAAAGTCATTCCTTCTTTTCCGGACAACATTTATAAGCAGCTTCGTGCTCTCTAGCAACTTCACAATGTCGATAGTTTCACGTTTGCTGAAATTTTCTAATATACCTCTGTTTTCAGCTTGAGGGTACTGCGCACATACCAGTGATTCAGTGTCTACGCCCTAAGTTCAATTAGCCACTAATGTATCTAACTGCGAAAAGCGTATAACTGGCTGTTCTTAGCGTCTGTCAGGAATTGTTGCTATCAATGAACCGACTTTTACTTCTAAGCAATAATGTAAGTGCGGCTAACTATTTGGAGCAGTCATAACGTCTGTAGATAACCAATGCACATCATCGCGAAACGCCCCGTACAGAAAACAAAGAAAAATCTACAAGAATGGCATTGCAGACGCCCCACTGCGAAGCAGACACTTAATGAAAGACCGTAAACGGCGAACATACTTGCACGCGAATTTTCATACACATAAACATAGCTGCATAGAGCGGCAGCGTTGCAGTTGGTGTAAAAAGTAGAAACAGAGGTTACCTGCTTTCTGCGGCATGCAGCTTAAGGAATTGCTCATTGCCGTCGGACCAGCACAGAAGTAAAGCTTGCTCGGAGTAGTGGGAGCACTGATAAGAAGGACAGCAGAGTCCGACCACAAGGGAGAGATTGCGGGCAGATTGGACGCGGGTAAAATTGGAGGAGTAGATACCTGCTTTTGAATGTTCAATTGGGCTTCAAAGTATGACGCAGCGAATGATTATACTACTCGCCAACCTCCAAAGACAATTCCTTTGCTGACAGGGCTGGGCTCATGAGAGTAGAACTGTTTCTTGTGCAGCGAATGCTTGGTGGTTTATTTTATGTGAAAGTCCCACCCGATAGTTTTATTCTTCTCATAAGCGGACTTCTAAACTTCGGTACTGAATTGGCTCAGTTATATCCTCAATACCGACATGAAATTTTGACAGCTTTAATGGAAAGAAAAGAGATAAATGAACAAAAATGATAAAAGGAAGGGAGCAGAGATGGCGTACTTACAGTGCAGATAACACAAAGTACTTAAACTGTTCAACGCGTAAGGAGGCCTAAGGTGCTGCTGCAGAATTTTATGGATTTGTGCACTGAAGGATTTTCAGTGTTTCTAGGAATAAACATCGTTCTGGAGCCAGAAATACAGAGCTGTCATCAGGTGCGAGAATCGCCTTGAGGAACATTTTCTTTGAGTCCTATCTTGCACATTTATCTGCGTGGCTGGGTATTCGCAGATGGAAAGAAAATACCTTGTTCCTTTGGGGTTGAGAGCCAGCGCCAGCAGTAACTACAGGTTGGAGTGCTTCTTGCAGAAGGACTTGTGAGGTCAGGAGAAAAGTACGTTCCGGATGATTTGACGGAAGAATTTCTTTCACGATGTGCCACAAAAAAGGAGAGGCATCCTCAAAGACCAGGGGCTGCTTGCTTTGCGCGGGACAGTACCTAATATGTCTTAATCGCGAATGCCACTCATCCTAAAAAACGTCTTGCAAAGCGTCATAGCAAGACCATTGGGGGTGTTTGCGTGAGACAGAACCTAATTATGCGCTTCAAAATTGCGTTAAGACAACTCAGAAATGAATTTTGTGCTTGCTGTTCTTGTCTCGTAGAGGCCAGAGCAACCAAAGGCATGGCTGAAGTCGCAGTATATACTGAGATATCAGTGCCCTGGCTAGGAAAGCTTGAGTTGAGGTTGCAGCCACGTGCTAATAGCGAACTTTCTTGAAGCTTATTATGGTAACCAACTTTCGTGATTCCTCGTGCGTCCTTTTTTTCCACCATACTCTACCTCTGGCTGACAACGGAGGTCTGGTCGATTGTTGGGCAGGCTTGGAGCTTGCGACAAGTCGATGGCCTGCCACAGGTCGGCAGCATGCATCACCTGCGGTAATGACATTGTGCACGGGTAAACTTCGTTAAGTTCTTAACCAGCTGAGTGCTTTATGTAATTGCCGGCAAGCATGTTTGAATGTTGCGCAACGTACTATTCATGTGTAGTAGCTCTTTTTCATTACAGCGACAGCCGTATTGGCGAGAAAATCTGAGAGCGGCGTGTGCTCTGACGTGATGACATCCAGGGCCTGGGAAGGGGTTAGGCGTATAGACAAAAGAGGAAAGAATGCGTTTTCCAAAAAAAAAAATGAACGCGGTGGACGGGCCGCCATCCCGCGTCACTTCTTTGTCTTTGTGCACGCCTTTTCTTGCGCTTCCTTAAGGTTAAAAGAAAAACCATAAGCACCATAACGTGCCACAAAGCTAGTAAGGGGGCGTAAACAAAATGCCGTGTAGGGTGGCTTCAATATCTGCGGACCCCGGGACTTTAGCGAGTTTTCGTACACAAAATAGAGCAGCAGATGCCCAAAGCAGAAACCGGTGATAGCTAAGAGGGTTGACAATCGTTCGCGCATCATTGTTGGATGCACTGGCCTTCACTTCTTCGGTTATTCGTCGGGTCACCGGTGCGTTTCCTGTACCACGCACATTTCTGTGCAGCGAGGAGCAAGTAAGAAGCCGCAATCGGGATGCAGTTGCGATGCCCACGGAAGAGCTGTTAGATGCCGAGGAAGAAGTCGCTCCCAAGGGCAAGGGGGCTGAAGCTAGCCACCATTGGCACGCCTAGACAACAGAGCAGCAGACAGCAGCGCTTAGACGTACGCTACAAGCTAACGAAAAGAGAGCTGCAGTAGTTGACAGTATAAGAGTGTGACGAATCAGTCAAGCTAAGGCACAATTTCTTGTAGAAAGACAGTATACCGTACCAAAAACACATGCAACGCGCAAGAAATGGCCTGAAGTGCAGCAGAAAGTATGGATGCGTTAATCGCCCCAGAACACCCCGCAATTCCTCGCCGCAAGTGTTAATATGAGGAAAACCATCAAGCCTTTCTTCAAACACTTAAAGAGAGACGAGGCTCTTGAAATGAAAAAAAAAGCGAAAACTTGGAGTGTGCTACAATGGCATATTCGGGATCAATATACTCTTACGTTCCTGCCTAAATAGGGTGCAAGGCCTAAATTACGACCTTCAATTAATAAAATATATGTATATTTCGCGCCCACGACAACCGGAAATGATGATTTGGAAGCGAAATTTGGTAGGATTTCGCGCCCGTCGCTTCCCACGGCCACGACCTGATGGCCGCCATCTTTGTTTTGTTTTAAAGCTAGATCCCTTCTCCACTACCTGGAAACGTCCACATTCTGATGTTTTTTGAGGCCTCAACAACTACCTCCGAATTTCTGGCGTGCGCACTTCAATTGCGATTTTCTCAGCATCGTCTTTTTTGCCAACATGACTAGGCTTAAGAAAGTGTTTTTCTGTGTTTTATGCTGCAATTTCATTTACCCTTTTAGGGTTGAATTCAAAACGATCTTTGGAGCTGTGCTGGTTTTATTTGGCTGAGTCAAACATTTCAACTTCTGTGAACCATAATGTCACCTAACTATACTTACTTCATAATTAGGATGCTTGGACAAGGCTTACAAATTCTATTGGATGATGTACTTCAACAACTATATAATTAGGATAGCTCCAGAAGACAGGCCTTCGGCTCTAGCCCTATTTCACTCGAAACCCAAAAATGTAGAAACAGTGTTAAATGTCCATAAGAGTTTAATTATTAGGCTTCTGTTATTTTCTTATAATATGGAAACTAACTAAGATATACGAAACTAATTACATATTTGAGAGCAGGAAGAAGGAACACATATACAAACCTATTTTTAATATGATATCATCAATATTAAAAATGATGTTCTTGAAGATCCGCGTCTCCCTTTGAAGGACAATATTTTAAGCTACAGACTAGAGTTTGTAAATTCCGTCTTATCACGGAGTAGTGGCTCTCCTGGACCCATTCTATAGTGTGATTCGAACCTTCTGTGTATCTCCGTTATGTTCCTTAATCACCTGGCCCCACACGTACCCTAGAAAACAGGGCACTGCCTGTTTGACCTCAAGGCCTTTACGCTATATTGTCTCTACAATGCGTGCGTTTTCTTAAAAATTCATGAAAATACTTTTTGCACTGCACACATATAACGCTCTTAGGAAAAAAACTCAGAACACTTGCTCAGTGTAAAATTTAGAGCCTGGGAAGGACCTTTGTAGCGCCAGGGGCATATACATAGAGTTAAATTTCATCTTATCTTATTAGTAGTATATGTGTTATGGGTAATACATTTGAAATAATGCTAGAAGATGTGTCTTGACAGTGTGACTGAAAGTAATCTGTGCACAGCAAAGCCTGCAGCCCGACGGCTGTCGCTGTTCTTTCTTTGCAGTATGCTGCAAGGTACCAAGAATATTTTTTTTACTAACATTCCAGAGAAGTCGACAATTATATCGAGAACTTTGAAACTTGCAAGGAAAAAGATGACTTTGAAATTGCTGGCTATTTTACGAACGCGAAAAATCTTTACTTCTATATTGACGTATTTTACCTGTTTGTAGATAATCACTGGCCTATCCTTATAATGAAGCTTCAGAAGACAGATTGTTGGCATTCAGCGCCAGGCTACGGCTACAGCTACCAGATTGCGCTCATAGTGGCGCGATGAATCTTGGTGCAGAGTAGCTCTTCTCGCGCTAGCGAGATGGGGCTACATTTTTGACACATATAAAAAGCAGGCGTTCATCGATGTTGCAATCATGCTGGTGCACCGATGTAGCATGCGCTCAACTCAGACCCGTGCTTAAAATTCACTTGACGCAATCCCAACAGGCGTACCCGTGCCTCTAATGAAAAAAATCACTTAACGGATGCGCATGGGTGGGGCGGCAAATTCTAGCCGGAATAACTGGTTGGTTTGTCCGTGACGAAAGACTGTTTGTGAGCATTAGTCCCGGGTGTGACGAGGTGCTGAAGAGAAATCAGAAAATCTATGCAGCTTAGAAAATCTATGTCACAGGTAGAAGGATGTGTCGCACAGGCCACCTTACTTTGAAAAAGTCATCGCATTTAACAAAGAGTTTGGTGTAAGTTCAGCATGGATTTGCAGTTCGCGTCATATATTGTCGCAACCAACTGCTTAGCAACAAGTTCAGCACATTCGATGTTCTTGCATCAGTTCTGCATGTCCTTGTAGTGATGAAACACATCAGGCTACCTTTGTTCTTTGCCGTCTCAAGTGCCTGGGCTAGTCGGCGAGCAGCAAAAGATTGTTCAGAAGAGCCCGAAATCAAAATAAAATACGGCGGTACAGGAAATCCTCTGAAAACCTAGCGCCAGCTTTGTTTGCGTTGGAAAAGCTGCGGCGGCCTTCGTTTACCGCCTCGTTCAAAAGGGCCGGAGCCCATGGGAATCGGGACTGCATGCGAAGCGAAGCTCTTGAGTTGGGTCTTCCTGTCGTTCGCCTCCTCCTAACCCGCGTGAGATGTCGACCTGGTCGGTCCCCAGCGTCTTCTCGGAAGAGTTCGCCTTCTATGCCTCACGGGCCCGGCTCCCGACGTGTTTTCCATCTTCCTCGTGTTTGACCTGTCTTTTCCTGGAGCTCGGAGAATGCTCCGTTCGCTCACTTTTGTTTTTCACCGCGCTCGCTTCCGACGTAGTCCTTGCTTTCTGACAATAGATGCGGCTCGAACTTCGCGGCCTTCTTGACTTACTTTAAGGTCGATCGGTCGGCATACAAATCTGCTGCTTTAAAATCTACACATACTTGTTATTTTGCTTAGTATTATTCTTTTATCTCGTTTATTTTCTTATCTGAAACATCGCAATGCGTTAGTTTTTCATTCATTATTCTTTGGTTTAGCTGCAACTTCCGATATATGCGAGACTGTCGGGCAAAATTTCTTCAGCACCTTCCATGCATGCAAGAACCGCATCAAAGAGCCGCGACATGCTTCGATTAAAATGGCATGTTATTGAAAGAAAGCGGTAAGACTTTCGCAAGAGTGCTCATTAACTGCGAGGCTTTGCGCGAAGGTTTGCACTAGCAGCTGCTTTAATGTTAAATCTGGGGCAATTTCTGACGTTCCGTATTATATTGAACTTGCAAGATAATGTGATGATGTAAAAGCGCAAAGGTAGATGAGCGACAACAAAGAAGTGGACGAGAGGAGCGTTCACTTTCACCGATTGATTTATTTATGAATACAGATCCTAGTGGGCGCCCCGCGCATGCACAGAGCCTTGCACTGAGGAACACGCTGATCCTAAATCTTAAATAACAGTGTGGCAGAAAGGCGTAGGACAGGGTATAGATCATCATCATCATCATCATCATCATCATCAGCCTGACTGCACCCACGGCAGGGCAAAGGCCTCTCTCGTGTCTCTCCATTTAACCCTGTCCTTTGCCAGCTGCGCCCACCCTATGCCTGCAAACTTCTTAATCTCATCCGCCCACCTAACCTTCTTTCGCCGCCTCTTGCTACGCTGACCTTCTCCTTGGAGAATCAAGCTATCAAAATGCCAGCTTATTTGGCTGGTCATATGTCGTGATGAGCGTACTAATGCATCGCTCACTCTGAGTCAATCTTTGTGGTTGAAACGGTTGGCGTTCGGGCCTTCGTTCATGCCTGCCGATGACGAAAGTTTGTGGCAGCAGAAGGTGACATTTGGAGTCTTTACAATGGGGTGGAAGGTTTGGACCGCAAACATTAGCTAGGTTATTGGCATGCTCCCTTAATGTGCTGTTTCGCCAGCCAATTTTCTTGGCGAAATAGACTTGAATACAGCTCAGTGCGAAGTCATAATAAATATCGTCCTCGTTCCACGGAACATAATTTCTTTGTGCATGCCACCAAACGCAGATTTCTTAAAACTTTCATCAGTCTCTATGAGAGAAAGCTTCGGGACTTTGCATGGCTCCTTAAAAACAACATTCGCACCAAATTTAGCCAGAATCCTCTTCAGATTGTGTTACATGCGTTGTACGTAAGTCTTGACCCTGAAGTTTTTTCTCTTTTGTTGTTCTGTGTGTCTCTCTAAGGGCCATTGCATATTCAGTATCAGCGTTTCCGTCATCGTGACACTCTATTAGACGAGCTAGCCAGAACAACCCACACGTTCCACTTGGGCGTTGAAGTGTTTTTTTTTTTTGGCATGGTAACATCATTTCAATGTTGGTTGGTTTTTTAGGAAAGAAAATGGCGCAGTATCTGTCTCACATATACCTGTGGGCACCCTTACCTTGCCGTAAGGAAAGGAATAAAGAAGGGAGTGAAAGCAGACAGGAAGAAAGAGGTGCCGTAGTGGAGGTCTCCGGCATAAGTTCGACCACCCGGGAATCTTTAACGTGCACTGATATCACACAGCGCACGGGCGCCTTTGGGGTTTCGCCTCTATTGAAACGCGGCCGCCGCGGTCGGGTTCCAACCCGGGTACTCTGGATCAGTAGCCGAGCACCCTAAGCCCTGACCCACCGCGGCGGGTGAATGATTTCAAGGGCGCCGTCCGAAGACGTGATGTGCGTACCTCTCCTTTAATTAAGTTAGAATTTAGATTGGTTTTAAGGTGTTCAACGTCTTAAAGGAACCAGGCTATGAGGGACGCCATATTGGAAGGACTGAGGTAATTTCGACCTCTAGGGGTTCTTTAACGTGCAATGACATCGCACAGAACACGGGCCTCTAGCATTTCGCCTCCATCGAAGTGCAACCGATGCGACCTGAATCGAACTCGCATTTTTCGCGCCAGGAGCCGAGCACCATAACCACTGAGCCTCCGCTGCGGCGATTAAGTTACAGTGAGATCAGTGAAAATGAAGCAATGCATTTTTAGAACTTGTTGTTTACGCTCAGCACGCATGTCCTGGGAATGATTATCTAAAAAATTGGCAGTGGCTTAGCTCGGCTATGCGAAGATATACGTAGCGAGAGGTACGTTTCCCTGGCTGAGCTTGTTGTAGTCACTCTATGTTTATCAATGAAAGACATTGGGGTCCATCTCGGCGGCTATGCGGATTCTATAACGCTCGACAGTCTGGCATCTCCGTTTGGCAAACCGTTCCTCTCTCTGTTCGGGTGTCTCCGCTGCTCTCTTCGCCTTCTTATGCTCATTTTCTCTTTGTTGAGCAGCCAAGTCCTAGGTGGCGACCTAAGGATCGGAGGAGTTAAACTTCTCTTGTGTATACTGGCATTTAGCAGCAGCTGGACTGTCTTTCTGTGCATCCATATTAAACGTTGTGATACAGCCGCCCGTTACATCTCCGCCTTTTATACGCAATGCGGCGCATGCGACGCGCGGTTCGGGTGATAGAGCGGCTTGCGCAGAGGCGGCGACGAAGCGCGCGGCGCATCTGTGGGGTCTCTCTGTTTGCCATGGTATCGGCGCATGCGCACAACTGCTCATCCCCGTGACGTCTTGCACGGCTCCGGCGGTGGAGCGGGCGCGCGGCTTCGGCGACGGCGAAGCGCACGCCGAACCTGCTGCTCCTTTCCGCTTACCATGGTAACGGTGCATGCGCACAACGGGCCTCTCCCGACCACTGCGAAATGCTCGACTGGTAACCAAGTGTAGCTCTGGCTACAAAACTGCAAGGACTCAATTGCCAGGAGGTTTGTTATGACCTGCCAGCAAGCCCTAATTACTACGGCGATTTCTAGCGTTACATGAGCGAGAGGAGAGAGCGACCTGATTTTTCTGAGTCTAGAGCACTAGGAACACAAGAAACTCTGCGACATTTCCTTTCCAAAGCAAAAAAAGGAAAGCGAGAGAGCTCTTATATGGAGTTAGTCTGGTTATACCTGTTTACAACAACGATTATTGTAGAAGGTAGTGAGAGGTGAGGCATATTGTTAAAAAAGAAATACCATTGCCAGTTAGTGTTTTAAGATTTTCAAATAGCCAGCCAGCCTTGTACTATCGATCTCGCGGCTTGGGTGCACAAGTTGGCAGCGCAAACACATAGATGATCAAACCATGACCCGCAACTGCACGTCTGTTATGAGCTCTATCCTGTTTTTGAAAAAAATGTGTGCTCAAGGCTATCGCCAGTTAAGAAAGAAAGGAAAGCTATGCTAGACTTTTCTTTGCTGCTTCACACTTCTTGGAGAGCTTGGCTGTCTTCGGTCCAGCTGGAGGAAAACCACCGCACATTGAACAGCTAGGTGTAAGATTTATTGTGCGCTGACTCCGTGCGTTTCTATTAAACCATTCTTTCTTACTGCAAACCAAACTTCAAATTTGAGGTTGTGAATATTTCCGTTCCTTGGACCGAAAAACTGCGGCTTTACCTTCATGCTTACGTAAGCGGTTTCATACAGCTGCTTGCAGAAATACTTCTAATGCAATTGTTTTAACAATGCAAAATAGCTGCTTATATGTTACCTAAAATAGTGGATTCACTTACTATGAACTAAGTTTTTCTGGCCAACGAGAAACTGCCCTTATAGCCCTTCGTGCCTCACGGTGCGCTTGATGAGAACTTCTCATTGAGGATGACGTGACTTACCAACTATTGCATCATATAATGCATTATAAGTATAGTGTCACTGGCAGTGAACAATCGCACACGAAGCGGAGATGAGCGTGAAGAACGCATACGCACCAGGGACATCGGGAAAGCTGTTCCTGTTTATAGCTGTTATAGGTTTGAAGAATGGTCTAGCAAACTTAACCGTTCAATTACAGAACTTATCGTCACTGAATGCAAGTTGCGAACGCTATAGAAGGCATACGAAAAAACCACACCGCGGAAGACCAGCTGAGGCTCGGTATAACGAGGTAGGGTGAGCCTGCATCGTCTGCGCGTCAGTTCGGGCGCAAATTCGATTACTTGGCCGACACTGAGCAGGAGCACTAACGGAAACCTATTTCTGAGTGATTATTATGGAGCATTGAGATCCTGTGCCGCGCGTGCAAACTGAATTTCACGATGAAGCTGTCCCGAACGCCTGCCCAAAGTTTTTTTCTCCACCACGGCGGTTGAGTGAGTTTCTCTTTAAAAGTTGACTGCTCGTAAATTAGAAACTTGTGCTTAGTCAGCATCTTTAGAGGAATATGAGTGAATTTGTTGCTTTGAGTTTTTATGCATAAGCACCAAAAACGCTTGCTTCCTCGTTATACTGCAGAGAACTGGTTACAACAAATAATGCACAGGTTTTCTTGAAACAGAATTGCCGTTAATAATCATTTCTTTCCTTTAGGTTTTGGGAATTGTTGTAAGTGCTTCTTGTTTCCCCTAGAACGCTGAATTTCACCCTTATTTTTCTCCCGAAGGAGATTGCTCTATCCGGTTATACAAAACTTCTCGAAGACTACTTTTCTAAGGGGCGTTTCCGGGCAGCGATAATTAAGGTTTCACCTGATTTTAAGAGAATGTAGCTTACCAATCCCCAAAGCTGGAAGCGCCACAGGTAACGTATTGGATATATTTATTTATTACAGAGCAGTGATTGAAACTTGTTAATTATTTTAATCCTCTTTTAAAGTGAGGACGAGTTTGACAATTAGATTTTAAAGGTGAGACGCCAGAGCAAAGTCACTGACCCGAGGTCTGATTTCATCATTATATCAGCCCTTGCCCACATTACAGACTCTTGCTTCAGGCTAGTTATGTGTTCAAAATGGCCTGTGGGGTGATAAAATAATTTTTCCGCGGCGCACAAAGCCAGACAGGTCTACCTCGGAGGGGGGCGTCACTGGAGGATATAGTAATTGATAATATTAAGTTGTTACGCGAAAAAAACTTAAAATGTTTTGATTTAGAAAAGTGCTTGTTTCTAAGGAGTTTCAGAAAAATTAGCGGCAATTATTGCCGTGATCAACAAACGAAACATTACTAGTATACATCGATGGCAATCCTTTGTTTATCATTCCACCTACTGTCTAGGAGTTGTTCTGCATTGTAAACCTCGAATTCAAGGGCTCGACTGAATGGACCATAATTAATTCAAAAACGACAAATGCAGAGCATTCAAAAACAACTCAGCTTAGAACTGTCATGGCCCCTTTAACGACCCAAAGCGACTCAGGCTATGAGGGACGCCGTAGAAGGGCTCCGGAAATTTTGACCACCTGGGATTCTTTAACGTACCCTGACATCGCACTGTACACGAGCCTCTAGAATTTTGCCTCCATTGAAATTCGACCACCGTGGCCGGGATCGAACCCGCGTCTTTCGGGCCAGCAGCCAAGCGCCATAACCACTCAGCCACCGCGGCGGCCCTCAGAACTGAAACCGTTGGAATACAATATAAACAAGATGTAATTCCAAATATTCTAAAGTCACTTTTATTGCATTTGACTCGAGTATAGCAGAGCACGAGGCCGCAAAAATTTAGTACCCATTAGAAAACCGGTCGATTGATGGCGGCACTGGAAATCGAAACCAGCACTTTGTGAATCTCAAGTAGGTGCTCTATCTTTGAAAACATTGCGTAAGACATTAGAACGCTTGGAGTATCGTTAAAATATTGGCTATACCGGGCCTTCTACACTGAAATCAAAAAAGCAAACTCTGAAATAATGCCGAGTTTTTAAAGAATTTAGGCACCTTCAGGTTCAGAATCATAAACTACTTCAGTATAGTGCAGGTTTCACTAGTTACGAAACCTAAACCCATTTGCCATGGACAACCACAACAAATAGCAATGAATTAATATAAATACCTTGAAAAAGAAAACCCTCCTCATTGATGCTACCTTCACTGTGACTCGCCCACCGCACATCAGTTTGCATCACTTGGAGCCAAGCCAGTAAAAACTGTCGTGAAACGCACGCTCGGATGTGAGCACATAAAATAAGCAAAGTCACACAGCAGACTACTCCCAAAGATGGTATCAACTTTTTCTGACTGCAGTTTGGGTATTTCATTATGTAGTTCACAAATCGATTTGCATTTAACCGTTGGCCCTGTGATGGAGAATACCGGGTATCCAAAATTAAGCTTTACTAATTTATTGAATGTAGTCGCTGAGAGGTGCGTGAAATCCACCTCGCCGTGTTAGTCATGCGTCGAGGGGGACAAAAGTGAGGTGATTATTGCCGCAGTTCGCACCCGTTTAACAAGAATCATATAATGAACTCTTTTAGTGACTTTCGTGAGCGGTCACGTTCATATTGCAAACTTAGACGTAGTCGTATTTCTACATATTTCCATTTCGTAGAATTCTCTTAGAACTCGCGTGTTCCGAAAAATTCGCATCCAACTTTATAGCTCAATCCGCGCAACTGTGCACGCAAAGAGGCTAATATCAGTGTGAATCTGCCCTGCCCCCACCTTCCGCACCCCACCACCGCCCCCGTACACCGGCGTGAAAATGTTTGTTCTACAGTTTGGGAGAGGGTTTGATATGGTTGGGGATTATAGTCCGGAATACACTGGCTGCAGCTGCTGCCCGTGCTCTCCCGATGAGTCGCTCCTAGCGCCTAGGTATGAGCTGGATAAAGCCGCCTCCCCTCACCCAGTCGCTGGCTCACCTATTAGTTCCATAGGAACCTTTGGGGGGTAGATACCCACAAACATGTGTCATTTAGAATTCTACAAAATTGATTAAACAAGAAATGTGACTGCCTGTGTGGTTCCTATACAAACATTCACGCTAGACGCATTGGCTAATAGGTTCATAAATATATTTTAATTATTTGATACCTGACGGTAGCAAGTTTCATCTCAATTTGTCTCCCTCTGGCAGCAAAACTTATGTGCAGAGGTGGTTTCACGTACCCATCAGCGCCTAATTTGAAGAAATCAGCAAATGTTAAATTTGATCACCTGCTACAGGCGTCACGAGTGCTTTTTATATACTTATATAAATTAGGCTGATTAAATTTTCAGTGTGTTTCAGTTTTCTTTTATTTTGGATTCTTTACCGTAATGCCCTACTTCTGAGCGTCACAAAATATGGTGCCACGGCTGGCGTCGCTGGTGTGTGTAATGGTGTTGTGGTTCCCATGGAACCAACAATTTTGTTGTATTTTTTACCGCAACTTCTATACCCGAAAAGCTGCGGAAAAAAAGAGGCATGCACGGTATTTCTTCGTGCAGCTTGCGCTTTCGCGGCAACTTCTGTATATGATAGGCAAGAAATAGATTCCTAAATCGAGCAAGGTCACCCCCCTTCTTTTTTTCTTTGTACCACCCACCCGTTAGGGTCAAAATGAGTATTGTCGACTTTTGCTGTCTTGTAAGGTGGCCTCTGGGCCGTCGTCAAGTTGCTTAGTGCAACATTTAGTCCAGGGGACTATTCAGAGTTTGTGTTTGTACCACTCTGAAAAATAAACAAATTAAATTGAATTGAATTATTCTAACAACTATTATTATTCTATTACGTTAAGGAGCTTTCCTTTCTCTTCACTGAAATGAGCGTCCAGATTATCTTGTGTGTGCTACAGCAGAGTAGCGACACGATAATCCACAAACTGTGCAAAGCGCTGGCACGGTAATGTATACAAAAAAGAACTTTGCGGAAAAATTATCAGGAAGAAAGTGGATGCGAAAATATCTGTGGTGCACAGTTGTAATGTGTACAGAAATGAGAATGTTCTACTGCAGTGCTAGTCTAGTGGTTGATCATCCGCATCGCATGCGGGAGGTGGGGAGTTCGATCCCCAGTGCCGCCAGGCACCC
Source organism: Amblyomma americanum (assembly GCA_030143305.2). NCBI lineage: Eukaryota > Metazoa > Arthropoda > Arachnida > Ixodida > Ixodidae > Amblyomma > Amblyomma americanum. The sequence goes on from JARKHS020029308.1 coordinate 114,697, forward strand.
ACCGGTGATATGATGGGCGCAAGCTTTCCCCTGGTCCGGTGCTCGGCTTATTTAGGGTGAAATGCTTAGGAAATGGGTCCCTGATCCCACCTTTATTAGAGAAAAATACCTTGTGCCATGGCGCTGTTGGCCACAGATGCCCTTGCGCCATAAAACTCCACCACCACCACCACCACCACCGAAAGTTTTTATTCTAAAAAAAATTAACGAAAACATGCTCTGCATTTCCAGATAGTAGCGAAGGACCGTGCTTATGAACAAATACGATCATAAACTTTTTGAGCTTCCAAAAAGGATGTGAAGGAAGGTGTCTTCCATTCTGCTGTTGACTGCTTCGAAGCGCTCCAACGAATCACGGTCTCCAACAAGTGTATAAACATTAGGTTTATCGGAGAGAAGTAAACTTTTGAATACATTCAATCATAAATAAACTGACCGCACAGCTGTAGAAACGTTCTGCATATACCACTCTGACGCGATAACTGCTCCTGGATAGTGAGACCAGTGACCCCAATTTCCGTACCATAACAGGTCACTGACCTCCCGAAAGCCGTTGTCCTTAGGTCAGTGTTTACCCAGGCGGCCCCGTCTCGGCCAGATGAGAAGGTGGAAATGGAAATGAGCGCCGGGAGCGTGCGCTTTCTCGCTGGCGCGGTGCTGCACGCTCGGCGGCTCTTGTCCCTTTTCGACTTGATTAGGCATTCGAACGGCGTGCTCTGCAGCCTTCTTCGGTAGGGCACAAGCCTTCTGCCTGCACTCAAGTACGCACCCCGTTGCCCGCTGTTTTCCTTACGGCCAGCGAGCGACCCCGAGTGCGTCCCACTCCGGGAGTAGGGTTTATTTTTCTTTCCCTTTCCCCAGGCCATTGAAAAAGTAAAAATTGGAATAGCGATGAGGTCGCATATTGTTATTCCGTGTCGTGCCTCCTTCCGCATCTTCAGTTCGTCCACGCTTGTTTGATCCGTCTTTCATAATTTTGTTCTGTCGTTCTGTCACGATAAACGATTCTGCTGTCGATGTCGACGTTGCTGTCGCTGTCGTCGCATAAGGCGAGAAGCGAAGCCGCTCCGTGTTTGCTTGTTTGTTAATTTAAATTTTGTTTAACTGGAGCGGTGAATGGGTGCATTACTTCGCTTGAATGTTTATGGCGTTCTACAAAGTGCGCCCTGTGTAGTCACGTTGTCCAGATTACGCAAGTTAGTGCCACAGCTTTCGATGTGAACATCTATGATAATATCTGAACCACACTAGACGTCCGTTTAAAGGCTTATATGCAAACAGCAAAAAGTGCGAACCGAGGGAGAGAAAAAGAGAGAAAATAATAGAAGCCACCGCCGCGATGGCTCAGTCGTTATGGTTCTCGGGTGCTCATGGAAAAGACGTGGATTCGATCCGGGCCGCGGCGGTCGCATTTCGGTGGAGTCGAAAAACAAGAAGCCTGTGTACTGTGGGAATGTTGGTGCACGTTAAAGAACCCTAGGTGGGCTAAATTATCTGAATCTTTACGCTACGGCAGCCAAAATGAATAAAAGGAGCAAAAAACAATAATAATGTGCTATCAGGGCACAGAAAGGAATGTGTCCGTCAGAGCAATACATATTGAGGACACACGATGCACGTAACAACCTATTGCCTGGTGCTCAAGCCTGTGTTCTTTCCATATTTGAAGAATCCCTTGATGGCTTTTTTACAAGAAGAAGGTACTGGTCATGACCTGATGATTTTGGCTTTTGTTAGGGAGCGAAAATTTAGTTACCGGAGCGCTAGATCTAGCGATACTCGATCACAGTCAAACAGACTGCAGGTGCCAAGTATGTGCAGAATTATCTCTTCGCATTCAGAGTGCTCTCAGGCTACAGAGATGCCGTAGAGACGGCATCAGCCATTTGTTAACACGATTCCCACCCTAACGCGGTACAAGAGTATTGCCTCACAGCGAAGGAGACTGGATGGTAGCTTTTGTTGCAAGAGAGAGTCGAGGCAGTGCAAATAACGTCTAGACCCTCCGCGGATGGACAAAGTCATCAAAGTCGGGCTGCGAGCAAGCACTCGTAAGTGCAGTGTGGCTTTGACTCTTGCCAGCACAGCGGCACAATGAGTGTGCTCCCGTTGTCTGGCTGACTGCCCTAGCAGCACTGTCAGCGAAGTTGGTGCCAACAATACCACTTTGTCCTGGTAACCGCTGGAAAATGACGTAATGACCTCCTTCCAGTGCTTGGTGCTGAATTTCTCGGATCTCAGCCTCTAGTTGCTGATGATTCTAGTGGCGGAAGCCTGATTTTGCACATAACGGGCGACTTTCGATTTGCGGAAAAGAGCCCAACTTTGGTATGCTCCCTACCTATACATAAAACAGTCGCACGAAGTGTGGCCATTTTGGACCCAGTTAAGGTTGTCATGTGTGGGATCTGTTGCTGAACAGTGACATGTCTGGCCGCAGTGAGCATGGCACATGCTGAACTAAATGGCGTATCCGAGCCACCCGTGTATACGTTTTTATGGTCAGTAAACTCTACGCAGAGTAAGGACAATGACATCTGCATGAGGGCAAGTGCAGATAGGTCGACTTTGTTCGCAATCTACAGTATTATAAGGTGAACACATCTGTCGCGCAGCTACCACAGCAGAGACAGACGTCTGTGGCCGGGGAGAGCTGTGATGAGACAGGAGGATGGGCTCCTATTAATTTCGAATATGCGTTGCGCAGTTTCTGAGAAAGATCACTTGGTATTTATAGTAAAGCAATGCAGCAATGCATGATTAGATAGTACCAATTAGGAAAGATAAAAAAGTGTGGTTTTCCACCCGCCGTCGCAGGGGAGCGCGTTTCACCAAGCTGCCAGGTTTTTGCGCCGCAGATGAGCCAGCAGGAGGGAAATAATAAAGCGCTCTATTGTACACACCAAGAAGCAATGCAACATGCAGTTTGCAGTGTACATTGTAGACTATGCATAAACCACCATTAGAAGGGCAGGAAGTGCTAATACGGCGATACGATCGCGAAACACGTTAAGGCGAGGAACAAACGTTAGAAATGCAGGCGGCGGAAAGTTTTGAATACGGCAGCGTAAGATATAACCAGTGAAGACAGGAGCGACAGTATTGAAGCCAAGAAGAACGAAAGTAGAACACGTGCTGGTTTGAGAATGTTTCCGGCTTAAGGCATGCCTCCAGAGCAAATATAGCAAGCAAAAACACTAGTCATGAAGCCGTATAGCATACAAGACTGAACATGTCTGCATTTGCTTAACAGTTTACTGTATATTATGGGCTTGTGTAAAAAATTTTTCCTCTGTGTTGCTACTGCTACGTAATGCGGCACAGTGTAGAAAAGGCAATGACCTTGTTAATCGAGAAATGTGGCGAAATTTAGGGTAGAAATTGTCATATGTACTAGTATAGCGGAAGAAAAAGAAAATAAAAATGTCAAAAACGCGAAAATAAATTTAGCTCAACTTGCCAAACCACACCCTTCTTCACTTCACTGCGCAACTTCGAGATTGTTGTCGAACCTAAGGCTAGCAGTTGCATGAACGACCTGCGTGTTGCATTTGGCGCGTCAAAACATTGAAAACAGTATCTTTTTCCTGGGTTAAGAACAAAACTGCGTCTGTCGTTACTCCAGCAGCAGTTCGAATTATCGATACCAAAACGTTAAAGAAAGAAAAGAAAAGGTCGCGATCCAAATTGCAAACCAAATGAATCTTTCACATCACTGATACTAGATGTCGTAACTTAGCACTGAACTAATCTAGATCCTTAACTTATTCTATCAGCAAAATACAGCCCCACCAAAAGGAGTGATGCCGTCGATAGCACTGTAAGTGATTTTCAGCGGTCTCTGAACACCACTCCGTCTGTAAACCAGGACGAATGCAGGCGATTTGGGGTTGAAGAGCAAAAGGAAGGGGCAGGTATGAATAAAACGTAGCCTTGGTAATTGTCAGCATTAAGGTGCCAACTAAGATTGTCTTGAGCGAACAGACGAAGTTAGTAAAGAAAAATACAGACGTACAGCACACACGAATCACTATCTTATCCATGCGTTGGTCCTGCCGAGTAGTGTTCGAAACGCGATAAAATAATTTTGTCTATTTTGTCTTCCTGACGGTGTTAAATGAAACTTTAGGTAGCTCTACATATTGCTGAAAAGTAAAACAAAATTTTAGTTATGTCTGTCCTGCTGCGTTTGAATTTGCAGCTCATCTTCGGAACCTGAACAGTCTTCTGGGAAACTACATAGTAGGATGGCAATAAGAAGTCCGGGTGTTGTGTTTAAAACGAAAAAAAAAACGGGCAATTGCATGCGGGCTTAAACATAGATGGTGCGTATAGTACCATACATTTGTTCTGTTTTTACGAAATTAAACTGCTGTTTTGCGTCTCGCTTTCACGTTTCTCTCTATGGAAAGCGTTCCTATTTCATATCGTCCGATTATAAATCCTAGGCGCTGCTGACAACGCAGAAAGTAAAATAAGGTTTGAGTAATGCTCAATAGGTCGCATAACTCTCATATAAACCATGTTTCGTGAAAACATTACTGTTGCCTTTACTGCAGCAAACAACATAGCGACATTATTCCAAAGCGAAATTTGTGCTAGCATACGCAACGTACTATTTTAGCTGCACGGCCATAGACCTCGTATAGTGTAGAAATGAACAGTCTGAGTACCTTTATTTCCTGCTTATCGAGCTACTTGCTAACAGAGGACAAAAAAATTAAGGATGCAAACATGCCTTCCATCGCGAAAAACTGCATTGGGCATAAGATGCTGAAGGAAAGAGTATCGAATCAGGACGTCAAGATCAGCGACTGTTTTTTGACAATTGAAACCATATTCGGAAACTGGTATTTATGAATGTTTTTCTTCTCATATTTTTCTGCCAAGCAAACAGTTTGTTCCAAACAGGATTATGATTTTTACTTACGTATTTTCTCTGCTTTCTTGAAACACGGCAGCCCTGTCCAACTAATCATGCTAATATTCATGAGCCTATCAAAAATAACGTTTTATCGTTCATTGCTCTGATGATTTCACGTGGAACCTGTGCTTAATGTGAGAATGTTAACTGCAGCGAAGTTTGCAATGCCGTTGCAATACGTAACTTGAATTATTGTTTCTTTATTATTAAACATTTTGATGCTCATGACTTTGTGGAGATTTGCCAACTAACGCATCTTAGTAATCAAAACGCTTTCAAGGAGCTCTAGACGAAAACCAGTGCGCATTGCCGTGCTCCATCCTGCACATTTTCCCGCCTGCGTAACTCTACAATGAGGGCATATTTTTAAACTTTGTATATTTATGAAAGAAAAAAATAACGCAACAGAGCATAAAAAGTTCTCTGCTTGTCTTGCCGTACGCACGCGAAGGCGTATGCACGCGTGCGTTCACAAGCACCTCCGACATACTTATTGACTTCATGTGGGCGCAACCTACACAGCGAGCTTGCTGGTGCAATAATTTTTTATGGCGCTCAATGACTAGTAAGATGGAGCAAAATAAGCCCTTCGAGAGGCTTTATGACACGCCACAGAAGTTTTGTATGGCTGCTGTCGGACGCACAGCCAAATTCGTAGCTCTGTGGTAAAAGCAGAAGAGGGGACTAGCTACTTTATGAGTCCTCGTAAAGTGCTCCGAACGGCTCCCCTTCTTCAGAGAGCCTTTTATTTAAGGCTGCTGCTCGGGTACAGAAGGCACCTTGCAAGAGACCACGCATAAACTGCTTACACAATTTTTTTTACAAGGGTAGATAGGCAGCACACAGCCAGCGAAGACTGGCAGATATATCACGAGATAGATGATGCAGGAATCAGCCCTTAGGACGGTGAGCATATCCAGGGATCTCTAGAGCAAAGACCAAAGGAATGAAAGGAGTGTTGTTTCTATTTGCGCGAATTTTTTTTCTTTATGAGGTGAAAAGTAGAATACGTAACGCCGGTAAAGAATACTGAAATGACGACGTCTGCATGTCTCTTAGGGTGCTAAGCCATGCTGTTGGCAGCTGCTCTTTTCTTTCCACTTGCATTAAAGCATTGTAGAATATGAATGTCCAAATAACGTGATGCTCCACACTCAGACAAATGAGCAAGTGCTTATGATATTTAATGAGATCCAAGAAGTAGTGATTGATTCAATATATTTGGACCGATTAGGCATGAAGGAACGCAGTCAGAATATAAATTGAAAGTGCAGCAATAATACATGTAAACAAATTTTGTCGATGACCTCAAGTGATTATCTGCTCGTTACCGGCGTCTCTCGGAGAGCGTCTGATTTCAATAATGTTGCAGCAAATGCTTAACAAAGAAGGACATGGCTTCTGGAGTTATCTACAGAGAAAATTCTTCTGCTGCAATGTATGTTTTGCTGAATTTATAAAGTTGTCTTTAGCGCTTCGAGCGTTTTCTCTTTCGTTTCGTGAATACTACTGCGCTGCAGGCTTCGCGTAGTCGCTGGTATCACGTAGTTATCGCGACGTCCCTAGCATACACACTACTGTACGCACTTTTTTTCTGTCATACGCACTCATCTACCGCCTGCTTAAGTGCAGAACTCTAAACTTTTAAACACAAAATGACTGCGCGAAAAAAAAAGAACACTGACGAAGGAACGGGCTACACACACACACTACTAAGGACGTCGCAAAACCTACGAAGGTGACATGAAAGGTTGCCGAAGAAAATGTCTGCGAATTTTGTATTTTTATTCCTTGGCTGCAAGAATAAAAAAATATACTCAACTTCTGCTTCATGTAGCGCCGACAGACGTTAATCCATGAGTACGACGTAGGTGAACACGTACCGTTGTAGTCACCGTGAGAATCCTACCAGCTGGGGTGCCTTCGCAAAGCACCTGCGTATCGATCAGGCCTGCTGTACGCTACCAACACGCTTGGCTCACTTACAGCAAGAAGTGAAAGGCATGGTCGAAGGTATTGCATGCATGCCCGTTGCGTGAGAGAAATGTCCCCGTATTTGGCAAAAGAGCGCTAGGTTGACGCCTTTTCGCCCCCGAGGCTTAATGCACTGTGCTTGTGGAAGTGGAAAAGAGATGCATGTTATGCTGGTGAATTGCAACTGTACCTGACGGTTTTGAATTGTGCTCGGAGGATACAGAGCAGAACTATCTCGCCGAAGCGCAGCCAAATATCCTTCTACAGATGCATGCTTCAGTAGTCCTTAACTCCTTGCCATAAAAACTTGTACCTAATGAGCAATATGCAGTGCTCACTCACTGGCACAAAAAAAGAAACTATAGTTTTACAAGCCAGGTTTTGATGTTTTAATGCTACAGGAAAGGAGGAATGTGGAGCGGTTCTAAACTTAGTTTACTTTGATATTTGCGTTCTAATATTTGCTAGCGTTTAGCCCTTATTACAGACAAATAAATGTAAGCGGCCCAAATTGTAACGTTACGGCGTCCCGGTTCTCTTCTTTACTGAAATATTTTTACTGGAACTAACATGTTCAATCTTCTCGAAGTAGGCTCGAGTTTGTCTTCTATCTTGGCAACAATATGCCGCAGTTTTTCTTCGCACCAACGAAAATTACGCTGTATAGCATTTAAAGGAACAAAATAAGGCTGCAAAAACGTCAAGGAGAAAGGACTAGAGACCTACAGTATTACGCAAAATTAGGGTAAAAAACAGAGGAACGTAAGGCGGAATACGGCAACCCGCACGTAATAATTTAGGAAATCATCAGCTATTCTGCATTTTATTCAAGCTGCGTGGTTGTGCTAACCCGTTTGCGTGATCTTGACGGCACTGTGTATTTGGTGGCATGCCTGGTGGAAAAGGTCTTACGGACAGTTAAACAAAAAATTAAGCTGAACGAGAAAAGCAGCTTGGTTCACGGTGATCAGCTCGAATCCGTATTCTCGACCAGCCAGTGCTGTAGTGGGTCGTAAGCTAAAAAGGGGGCCTAGCAAAAAAATGCCAACTACTATTCAAACTGACAAAATAAAATAGTGAACACTAACATTGTAACACAGCGTGTGTGGCAAGATATAAAAAGAGGCTAGGCGAGAAAATAATACAATAAGGCTGGAAACTGGGTGGGTTGGTACTGATTCATATTTGAACAGCGCAATAAAACAACGGAATATAACGAGGAATGGACACCACAAGCGCTGACTCCCAACTTGCGCTGACTCACTGACTCGCGACTTGCGAGTCAGCGCTTGCGGTGTCCCTTCATCTTTCTGTTCCGTTGTTTATTGCGCTGTTCAAATATGAATACAATAGAGCTGGTAAATATACTTACTGTGAAGAGTATTAATAGCCAGCTCGCCTTCTATTTGAAATGCCAGTCGCGCCATCATTCAGTAATGACGTCGCTTTGGACGCTTCTCTGCAATCGCTCGGAGCGGTGTGGCTCCACATTGGGGAGTGGTGGTTTAGGTCATAGTGCCAGCGGCAGACATGACTTGCTGATGCTGTTCTTGTAAGCGTGGCACGACGAGGAAAAACAAGATGTAAAATTAGTTGCCCTATTCCGCATTGTGTTTCGCGCAAGAGGTGCGAAGGCTACAGAACAGGACACGTTAGGAAACAGTAATGGTAATGGCTTGATTTTCCGAAAATGCCAAATATGCACTATCAGCACGGCAGCTTAAAAAGCAAGACCTGTCTTAAAAACGCCTGCCCGCCACCAGAGCAAGGTTATGCGACGGCGCACTTGAGGAGGCTCTTAAACTGCAGTGGGAAACTTGCGAACGTCAGCTGCTTGCAATATTACACAGATGTACAAGTAAATATCCAAAAAAAAAAAAACTGGAGGGGACACTTAAGCGCTGCCTTAGTTAAGAGTATCAGGCAATAAAGCTAATAAGTTATTGCCCATGTATGCAGAATTGGTAATATTCGTCTATACAATCATAGATTCCCTGGAATCCTAATACCACATCTGGCGGAGTGGTGCAGGGGTTTGGCGATGCGTCTCTTGCCCTGCGATGGCAGGTGCTGCCACCGGTGCGGCTTGTGCGACCTAGATTGCACTTCCCGAGGAACTTCTCGCAGACCATAATTAATTAACCGGCACCTGCCATGATGATCAGTTTGCTGAAAATCCGGTGGGAAGGTTGTGATTATGTCACAAGGTCACGTGACATTGCCCGGTACGAGGCTTCGAACGGTCGCCTACGCCGACCGCGACGCCAATCAATTATCTCCGACAGGGCGGTACAAACACCCTCGCGTTAAAATAGCTGCTCCGAGTTATTCAATACTTCGTTTTTCGCTTGCAGCGTAGTAACCCCAAATCTGCACACAGATGGAATGATTTAAACACAATTAACAAATGGTATGACCATACTCGTTCCATGACCTCCGGTTACCGCAAATCGCATGCTTATTTCGCAGCCCACAATTTTGCTCTTTGCAGAAGTCGATTTAAACCTTAATGCTGCATAACTTTCCACTGCAGCGAAACATTTAGGCCACATTACTAGTGTGACGTTCTCATTAAATTCGTTGTCTCTCAAAGACTAAAGGTGCTGGCTTAATTTTGTATTTGGAAACATTTAATACTTCCTATTTTCATTCATAAGCCTCTAAACTTGTCTCTTTGGTGCATGGCTTTCTTTAAATGTTGTTATGGCTTCCTTACTAAGTGTTAAGACCTGTATGAACTGAGGAGCTCGGAGCATTAGCTGAATAGCGAAGGAGTGGCTGACACAAAGTAGCAGCAGGTGCACGATAATGGCAGTGGCCTTTGCCGGGGAGTCAGCTGGACTAAGTTGGCCACTGTTATTATAAAGATTCCTTATGTATTTGGTAATCCATACAAAATTGATATCTTCCGCTATCTGGCACAGCAAATCGCCTCTCTCGGTAGCTACAACCAGCCATGAAAGCTGATACCTGTCTCGTTAATTGAAGCCTTGCTAGTATACATTTCATGCAAGAAAAATTAAACTCAGAAATGCTATCTGATTACTTTATCTTATTAGTTTGTTAACGTCCGAAAGCGACTGAGTGTGCGAATGATCCTGTAGTAAAGGGCCCCGGAAATTTAGAATACATGGTGTTCTTCAACCTGCACTGGCGTCGCACACTAAAGAGGCCCTAGAATTTCGCCTCCATCAAAATTCGACCGCCGCGGCCGGGACCGAACCTGCGTCTTTCGTGTCAGCAGCCGAGCGCAATAACCACTGAGCCACCGCGGCGGCTTATCCCATTACTGCCGGTGACATCAAAGCTCATGTTGCATATTAAAGGCTGTGTTAATTTTTGTACAATACAGTATAGCCTTGTCTTGATACCTTAAGCTAACTGTACGAAGCAATGTCATCATGGTTACGATTGTTCTCTATCACCAGCAGAAGGGCTTTGCCACGTGACCTGTTGCGTCTATTCAGTATCCCTTCAAGCCCTGCTGTTGTGGCTGAAGATGACGAATCGAGATATATAAACTGCCATAGGCTCGTTAACACCTCTTACGCTCACACGCACTAGCATAGGCTTCGTGGAAGCTCGTCGTACAGCACGAGGAATTCGAGACCCCACACTGCGGGATTAGAGTTGCCATCCCGATGGAAAGAACCACTAGAAAGGAAGGTGCCAGGAGACCTCTCGGAACAATGCAGATGATCAAGGCGCTGGAATATTGTCTCTGCGTGCGGACGTTTTTATCAGTGCTTACGCACGCCCAAGTGTTGATTAGAAATCGATTTGTGCACGGGGCGTTAAATCCGACCGGTCGCAACGGCGGGGTTAACGACGCATGAAGTCTATTTTTGCTCTTTATGATTTGCAGGACTAGTGTGGAAAAGGTGCGCTCGTCCTGCGTTTCCAAAGAGAAATGTTCCGCGATCTCTTCTTGCCTAACAGTTCCGGCCGAGCTTGACGCAGTGGAGCATTCCAGTATCAAAGGCAGTGTTGCCAGAGTTTTGAATTTCAGTTCCAGAGAAATATTTGACAAACTATTCGCCTTTCATTTTAACGCGACAGCGTTGAGGAACTCGTGTCGTTGAAAAGTTGGTGACGGCGTTGTCGGCGTTGTAACACCAGCACCTCTAAATAAAAAAAAAATCTTGGTGAAAACACGTAAAATCGAACCCAGGTCATCCAGATTGCGAGGCGAGCACGTGCAGAACACGCCGCAACAGCTCTGCGACGCCCACCATTTTTGGTGCTTGTCTTATTGAACGCCATCCCCTGTACTGCGGTGGCCGGCCTGCAAATAGGCGGCCTGTAGAGCAGACATCGCCCTTCGTTTTGAGGTGACCCTTCCCAATGCCACCACACCAGGTGCCTTCTGCTCATCGCCATCGACACACACCTCATCATCTGCAGGACGCTTCAAAGGTGCGCTGTTGTCCATCGCCTCTTCCGAGAGAGCCAAGATTTCGGCCCATGAAGCCGAGTGGGCCACGTCGCTAGCAACCACGCTCACAGCCGACGGGGCACCCAACACACTATTGAGGCAGACACTACAGGCGACACACTGCTGCACTCCGGCGACGAAGGGGCATCGCCGTTGAAGAAGGCATGTCGCACATTCACTGGCTGTACCACCTCCTCTGACTCCACAGAAGGGGTGTTCAGCGCTCGTGATCGCTGGGTGACAGATGGCTCCTGAGCAGCAAGCACAAGACTCAAAGGAGCCGACCCAGGCAGACCCAGGTCCGGTGGCTTTGGGTCCGAAGACGAGGATTCCTGTTTGTCGGTACTTGCAGGCGGTCCCTTGCTGTTATTTGGTGAAGAAGTCTTTGGTCCACCTCCTGTTGGGAGCTCATGACTCAGTTCACGAGACACTTCCACAATATCCGACACATCTATAATGTGTTCTGACACCACTTCATCCTCATGTGTTCAGTTGCCCTGGCGTAACCTGTCAGCATAACTCATGACACAGTTGTCTACTTTGTGCCTAAAGCTTCGGCACTGAGTGCATCGAGGCGTACGACACTGACGCTGTACATGGGCCACACCACACAGCTGCAACGAAGACGCAGCAAAGAGCCGCCTGGGATCACAAGTAAAGCTTCTACCCGAAAACGCTGAGCGTGTGGGGAATTGTACTTGCTGACACTCAGTCCTTAAGCGTGAGCTAGATTTCACGGTTCGCTGTTTCCATGCGCTCCATTCCAGGGCACGCTACGAAGGCTCGTTGGTTCGAGCTTTATAAAAGTGGACTGTGTTAAGTGTCTGTGTGCACTGATGCGTGCATGAGCAATACCCTGTCAGCGCTTCAACATGCTGTCGCGTTCCATTCTTTAAAGCGAAGCGTAAACGTCCTCCTATTTTTTAACATATCTATTGAATTTTTAGCCCGTGCAGTTGAAGTGATCTGTATTGCCACGTTAACTTGTTTAAGACCAGCCCTCATCTAAAGCTCGCATCCCGTTTAGAAGCAAAAAGATGACCTAAATGGCCACCACCGAGTTCCTAAAGAGCTAGTAGTTTGCGCTAGCTATTTTTCTGCTGTCAACCATCATCATTGTCTCTGCTTCTCAGCAGCTTAATAATTTTCAAAGGTGACCAGCATTTCTAACGCCATGAATGGCACAGTAGGAAACCACCTCTGGAAGGTCGCTGGTGAGGTGAAGTTATCGAACTGAAGCGCGATCGAAAGCGTTGAGTTATTGTTGAATAAAAGTTCTTGTAACTTCTCACCAGGTGTTACATTATTCCGTGCAGAAATCGCAGCAGCGCTGGATTGCTTGCACATGTATTCTGCATTGCATGAAGACCTTACACGTAAAGGCGGCGTCCGGGCAAAAATCGGAAATGAGGTGTGGCTCTTACAAAAATAAGTTAAGGATTCAATTAGGAGAAATGAAAGGCAATTCATCGGTTGGTTACATGCACACGTTTAATGAATATGATGTATGGGTTCGTACAAAAACACAAGTATATATACAGTCAGATATATAGCCAACAGCACCAGAAGAGCATGAGAAAATATTTTCCTTTCTGTATTGAGGGGTAGAATTTGTTCGCTCATGAAATGTTGGGGCCAAGTACTACACCAGCGTGGCCAAATTATGCTCTGGTCACGGAATACGTTGTCGGTTGTGTTCACTGAGATCAGGCTGCGCCCCAGACCTGTTTATGCAATTCAATCGACATGCAGTCTTTTTTTTAAACCGATAGACAGTTTCTCGGCTTAGCGATTAGAACCCCTGTCCTCTTGCACGCGAGGCGGACGCTCTACCTCTACGCCATCGCAGTAGAGCAATACCTGTATTTTCTTTTACTGTTTCTTAATAATCTCAAATATAATACCACTGCGCAATTAGTTTGCCCCTGAATGAAAAAAATAAATGTTCCTGTTCCTTTCTCTTGCATGCCAGAAATGAGTATAGCTTTAAGGAGCTCAATTCTGCACAGTAGTTGGAGTAAGCGGACACGCATTACAGAAACACAAACAAGCCTTGCAAAAATATTGCGTCTATACACCATTTTTCATCACTGTTACTCTTCTAAACAGCAGTCACGCAAAGGGTGATCAGCGCTTGCAGTACGCCATTGGTCAGTGCCCGTATATCACTCGTTGCAAAACGAATATTGTCACCTCAAACCAGCGAAATCTGCAAATGTTTTGGGGACGTCAATAATGCTCTTCTGGGCACCCTGCCTTCTGAAATCTCAGCTAATTTGGAGCGGGAAACCAAAAATAGACCAGTGTTGGACGAAGATAACACGGAAAGATGAAACTTATTAAGGCATAAACTTGGGCTAGTTGGATATTGTTTGAACACAGGACTAGCGTACGTCATGTGTATTTGTGTTCTTGTCCCTTGTGCTCTCCAAGCGCTAGAAAATATGAGTTCAAAGATGAAACCCTTCTTACTGACGCTTTCATGCTCCAATGATGAGTGATCATTTAATGTAACCGTGATAATTTAGCGATACATGGCTTCTCTAATGTCCATTTCACTGGTACAGAAACGTCAGGAAGGGGCATCAGATGGGAACATGGCCGTTGCGCAGAGTTCACCCTGTTTCGGCTTGCCCGGTGGTATGAACTATCGGCGTCGCATGGTCAACTACGTGTCAGTTACGTTGCGTCAAGATTATTTATTTATTTATTTCAAAATACTGCAGACCTATATGGCCCAAGCAGGAGTGGCATAAAGCATAGCAATCACGAACACACAGAAATAAAGAAAAATACAGCACACAGCATTATTCGGTGATAAGAAAGGTAATAAAAACAGCATTAATAACAATACAAAATGAGACAACTTAACGAAAGAAATGTTCTTCCAATGCATCGCAAAAATTACTATTTTGAAAAAGGGATTCTGGGAGCAAGTTCCAATCGGAGATTGTTCGCGGGAAGAAGCTATACTTCAATGATTTTGTTCGTGCAAGGATAGGCTGCAGTGTGTGTTCCTTAGCGTGTCGTGTACGTCTGGCAGTAGAAGGCTTAACATAATTAGGCATTACAATGCCTACCTCGTATGAAAGAATCTAACGAAGGAACAAAATTCGGGTTATTTTGCGGCGATCTGAAAGAAGTGAGATATTATTTTCTACCGTTAGCTTTCTGGCCAAATCAAATCTGCTGTATTTGCGGAAAAAAAACTTACTGCTTTCCTTTCTATGACTTCAAGGAAGGTAATGTCCTTTTTCGTGCACGGATCCCAAATGATTGATGCGTATTCAAGCTTTGTCCGCTGGAAAGTGCTATATTCCAAAAGCATAATATTACAGGGGGCGTAACTGAGTTTTCGTTTTAGGAAACACAATGTTGAGAATGCTGAAGAGCAAATTTGAGATATGTGGTCTGACCAGTTCAATTGATTGACGAGTATCAATCCTAAATACCTATGGCTGGCTACTTCTTGAATGTCGGAGACTTGCAGAGAATAAGTGAATGCGCTAAGTTTTTTTTATTGTTACACGTAACAGTACTCTTTTCTTGATGTTAAGACTCATGCTACAGTCCTCACACCATCGATTTATAGCTGCCAAAGAATCTTGGAGAACACTTATGATCTGAGGTTTCTCTTATCTCTTCGAACAATTTTGCAATCATCTGCAACTATTCTTATGGATACAAAATTTGCAACAACACCAGGAAAATCATTTATACGCACGAGAAACAATAAGGGACCCAGTACACTTCCCTGCGGTACACCAGAAGGGACGCCCAGGAATTCAGAAACAGCACCATTGACCCCAAAAACAGACACCTGTTTTCTTGACATGCATTAATTCAATTGAATTATGTAATGAGGAAGATTGATGAGCGCTAATTTATAAATAAGTTTATTTATAAATTATTACCATGTCATAAGCCAAACCTAATCATAAATAACCTGATGACTGATGAGAATGCGTCACCGCTGTTTCCCTGAAAGTGAGAGCTACGGAGAACGTGTTCTGCGCAAGTCGTATGAAAATTAGACCACTACGTTAGTTGAAAGCACTTTCTGAAAAAAAGATAAAATAGCTTTGAGCTGAGGCGGTTGTGCACAGTATGCAGTCTTGTAGTACTGACCCGAGCCAAGCAGCTCCAGTTTTCTTGTCTATGCCGTAACCATTTTAAGCAACTTGTTATAAAACACCGTGTCCAAATTACTGCGGTATATTGTTCAGACTTTCATTTTTGCAATCCATGTCACATGCTACTTATCCAAAGTGGTATTAAGCGTCACTTTGGTTTCTTTTGGCTTTCGTGGCGCATTTGTAAATGAGCTCCCTGAATTTCAGCAAGTCCCCATTTTTAAGGCACCTAACTCCACAAAAATATGATATACATAAAACCACAAAATAAACAGTTTCTAAGGAAATGAGTGAGTGAACAAATATTGATATGGATCTCTACAAGAAAGCTTCGAAAATTTAGTTATAGTGCTGGTACGGAATTAACGTTGGAGACTGCCTCTTTTGGTCGCACGGTCTTTTTAATCGGCCGCATGAACCCGCAACTTACCACGGCCTCATCTTCAGAGCAAGCATTCGACCAGCATTGACCTCACCGCTCGAAGCGCCTGTGAGTGCGTCCAGATGTCGGCACTGTCGCTCAGTTACTCGCGAGACGAAATGCAGGATGGCTTAAGTGGGCGGCGATGGAGTAGAATCGGGGAAAAGAAACGCACTCGCAAAAGATGGACCCCGAATGAGAAGGAAAGGACGACAACCCAATTCCCTTTTCCGCTGAGTGTTGAAGCTGTAGTCCCTGAGGAAGACTGATCAATCGTTTTTCCCTGCGGCAATGAGATGGGGGCATCCCACTTCCTCTTGGCGAAGTCACTCGAAGGGAAGCTGCCCGCCATTTCTCGGGGACACTGAGAGAAGGCGGGAAAGAGGTAGCGATAAGCCTTGAGTAGCATATAGCACCTTGGTGTAGTCAATACAAATCGAAGCGAGTCTGAGGTCATCACGGAGTGGCCTGGGATTGTATCACGCTTAGGATGCTGTTGGCCCTTTACAAGTTCACATCGTGTGGTTACAACATTTCTACTGCATTCCGCTTTCACGCTTGACCTGGACAATGCGCCTCTTTTAAAGCCGCTTTTCGCTGTGCCATATTATCGGTACGCTTCATCAATTAAGGGTAAATGGCCTTGAGAGGGCGTGGATAATTTTTATTTTATAAATTTTATAAACCATAAGTTAAAGGCACTTGAGGCACAATACATTTTTAAGACTTCAGATGTAGCGAAAACAAAAAGAGAAAGAAGGCAGGAATATCGAAAACTTTAAAAATATATTTTATTCTTCTGCATCAGAGGAAGCTTTCCACGTGCCGTACCGTCTTTTCTTGTTCCGTTGTATAACGACGAGGGATTCACGGTTCAGAGACAGGCTGGCTCAGCCTAGGTATTCACATTTCAAAGAGACCGCACCCGCTCTGAAGGTTGTTTTTCCCTTTCGCTGCATTCCTTTGTTTTTCTTGCTCCCCGATCCAGCCTTTCTCGCCTGACTTCCCTTTCCGCTCAACAGATTTTTCCCCTACGGGATTCGCCATGTGTCCCTTCCGTAGCGGATGGAAGCCGCGTACTTCGTCGCTAAATTAAGCGAGCAGCTGTCCCCTCGACCGTAGATTTTCCGCGTTTCTTGTTTTACGTAAATATCATATCACGATGAAGACACGTGCCTAGTAAAATTAAAAAGGAACCGGCTTACTACACAGGTGACTCTATGGGCAGTACAAAAAAAAATAGAGATCAGAACCAGAAGCCAGCGTCAAAATGTTCTTGGCAGCGTTGGAGTGCAATTATCCGACAGAAAAGTTTGGACCATTGTCGCGTCTCTTCCGTTCGGATGTATTTTTAAATGCGGGACGGTGAATGTGGGATACTTGCTTGCTTTCTGAACGACACGTGCGCGCTTCCAGAGATGGCGACATGAGTCTTTTGAAGGGAGCGTTCACAAGTATAAACCAAAGCAAACATGTAGCTCCGTCATTGACCGGCTACGTTGTGAGCGTCATTCCTCAATGAAAATGTTTTTATCCTGCGTACATCGACGCTGTAATAAAAGCGACTGCTAACAAAATATATTTTAGATTTTAGACAAACAGTTTGGTCAGCCTCTAGTTTTTTATTGCGAAAGCAATACTACGCCAGGTCTAACCGCGCGTCGCGTATGCCGTACGCCAGAGCCGGCGCTGTGCTTGGCAGGTGGCGTGACGTCAGCTCACTTCGTTACTATGACGACGCGTGACGTCAGCTTGCTCCCCGCCGCAGCTAGAAGGGAGCCGCTCGTCGCGTGCGCCGTCGCCCCCAAGCCGGCGCCACGCATAGCAAGTAGTCTCTCCGTTGATATGGCGTCCTCCTCGCCTTGCGCTCGCTCCGTGGAGGCTTCACTGGGATATATAGCGGTGCGCTACGCGCTGATTAATCAGTCTCATCATGGAAGTTACCGACGAAGAGTCTATATCTGAATCTAGTTGCTCTACTGCTTAGGAACGGTTAAATTCTAAAGCGAAAGCTAAGCAAGCTTTCGCAATTCAACCAGGTTTAACCAGAGCTAGACCACAACCAATTTTTTTTAACCTTTCGACCTACTGCACGATGCGCATTATCTGAGTAGCCGATGGAGACAACAGAAACAGTGCAGTCAGACAAATTACCAAGCCATCTTTGAAGATTTAGCTGAGCTGTTTGGTCTTTTAATGGCTTTTATTTTCGACCCAGCATTTTATTGCAATTTAGTACGGTGCGGATTATCATGCCTTGCACGATTACCCTCTGGAGATGGCGTACGCTCAAAAAATTTAGCTATCAACAACTAAGTCAATACCTTCAGTGGGGCAAACTAAAACATGTGGGCAAGTGAGCATTACTTCGAAAGGATTAACAGTTAAGAAAAGAGAGAAAAAAACACTCCCCGAGGGAAGCCCTGTTTTTGTTGTGCCTTGCCTTGCGTTTATGCGTGAAAGCACTCTGTCCAGTGCCGTAATATGTGCGGTGCATATTCAAGGCACGTCAACAACGAGCCTACTGAAGTAGCACGAACTGTAAGGCCAGGTTTATATTCAGAGGATTCTTGTGTGGGCTAGTTGGTTCATGCTTTCTACGACACAGATTGACACAGCGCAATGGAACGAGGATGAGAAGAAACACGAAACACAGGACGGGAGCTGACTACCAACTCTTTATTCCAACTCTGATTGTACACCCCTTTTCATCGCTATTTCACCTGTCATCGTCACGTTTCTTTTACTCGTTACTGCTCCTGGCACCGCCGATGTTAATGGCAGAGGCACAAGCGCGAATCTCATTTATATGTAGTCTGTTTCTGATTTTTTAAGTAATGCTTTTGCATGTTATTGCTTGCACGTGACATGAGTGCTTTTTCACTGTGTAATGATCCCCAGCGTGTGAGGCGTTTTTTTTTTCGCAATGTCCACTGACCGACAGTGTATCACGTGGTCCAGTTGAATGGTGTAAATTGTGCTGGGTTTTTATGACGCTATAAAGAGTTAGTAGTAAGCTCCCGTCTAGTGCTCCATGTTTCTTCTTCTCATCCTCGTTCCGTTGCGCTGTGTCAATCTGTGTTGTAGAAATGTTTATGTTCCCACAAGCGACACTCGCACCACAAAGAAAGTCCCTGCACAGCTACACCTTCACACCGAAAATGCTAAAGAAAAATCAGTGTGACAAGGAAAAAAAATTGGGGACTAAGAGGGGCGCCACGCCTTCTGGTTGCACTGTCTTCCTTATCTTCCCGGTAAGGAGCTTTCTGATCCAAGCGGCGCCGGCTACTCGAGCAGCAAAGAGATCAATGAAACAACTTTCTTCGCCGGCGTGGCTCGATCCTCCTGGGATGCCACAAATGTCACCAGATGGCTCTGGACGCGAAAGCTGACTGAAGGGGAGAAGGCACTGGAGAGTACTGGGATCGAGCGAGAGTGCGGAACCGGGGGGGGGGGGGGGAGTGGCTTCGGCAGACGGTGGCCGTTGGCGATGCTGGAATAGACGAGATCAGTCTGGTTAATGAAAGAAGCCTGTAGGGCCATGTAAGAAAGAGAAGAGGGGCAGTAGCAGGTATCCTCTCAGCACTCCCAAATATCGCACTGCAGGCCTCTTAGGTGGGGTGCCTGACCACTCCGCGGGACGACAGCAAAAAGGTGTCGGCCTTAGTCTTGCTCTTCCCTAGTCACCGTCGACAAAAAGCATGCTGCGAAAAACTACTTGGAGAAGGCGTTCCTCAGGCCTAAAAAGAAATGAAGTGAGCAGCCAAGTTCGCGAGCGGCTCCGGATTCGACCACCATCTGTTCCGAAGCACTAACCCAAGTCATTTTCAGCTAGCTCATTTTCTTTTAGCTCCTTTCATACGCCTAATTGCTTCTCTATCTATTACGGTAAGGTCTTACCTATACAGGTTAATTGCATGTTCACTGACGGACTGATCAAGTGTTTCGACTTGAAGCTTGCAGGTGCATAAGGATCGTGATCAACAGTAACGTTTATGGCGCAATCGAAATCTCTCTTTAACTGAAAGGTAATAAAAATGCCCTCCAGCCGGCTCCTTTATCGGCCGTTCTCAGTTAGAGCAGGAGAACGTATTCTTTTTTTATCAATGCAGATGTTGGCCTAGTAATCTACTAGGAAGGCCACTTTTGACACATTCGCAAAATTGTTCCATTAGAAATCATGCGATTTCAGTACAGATTATAAGGGGAGAAAGGCAGACATTCTCAACGACAGAACACGAACGACCCGAAAGGGGGGTGCAGTGTCTCGCATTGTCACGTATAATGAGTCCAAAATAAAGTTATGCAGGAAAGAGGTGTGAAGAAGACGACGTGGATTAACCGAAGAATAAAGAAGATGAAGAAGAAGCATTCGGTGAGGTGAAGAGAGATGATTGGTGGAGAAGAGAAGAAGAAGAACACGATGACAAGGCTTACGTGTACTAACGCCAAGGCTATAAAAGGGCGAGTGAGAGCGAGGCACGGGGGGGAACAGCAGAGGAGCGGAGGCTCCGGCGGGTCAGGGACGTATCGGCTGTAAGAGAGCGACGCTGGCTACTGCTCCGGTGAGCTCGCGATCTACGACATCGCATCGTGGACGTCCTGCCGTGCCTGAGCCCGTTCCGGGGAGTCAACGGAGGATGCTACAACCTGCTACGTCCAGAGGTGTCTCCAGCGTTGTTGCCACCCATCCGGGTGATGCCCCCAACGCCAACAACACCGGCATCACTGGAGCTTATACGACGCAGCCAGCGACGCCGCCAGCGACGCCAGCCCAAGCACGTCGAACACCACCTCGACGCCGGCTACTGGATCCATACAACGCCGCAGCCGCACCGAACCAACCGTGAGCACGAACGCCGACCACTAACAGTAAAACGCTAGTAGTAGACGCTGGTAGCAGTGTGCCCGGGTCGTGTGTATTTATAGTCTTTGTTTTTTGTGTTAGTTTTGTAGTTTTGTGTTCTAGTGTGTGTGTCACGTAGGGTGTATTAAATGTGCGTTTGTGTGGGTACACCTCCTGTCGCCTAGTTCATTCTTTCGGTCCGAGTGTTATTCGGGGAGATCCGTGACAAAGATAAATGGCGAGCCTGTGCCAGGATTCATTTCCTTTTTCTTTTTGCTTTGTCTCGGATTTTTCCGATCTCTCGACAGCAGAAAGTATGGATTTGTCAAGAACGGTAGAACTGGCGCTCAAGCTAGGGCTAAGCAAGGAAGATGCGATGCGTCTCTATGACGAGGGGGGAAAGAGGCAGAAAGAGGAGGCAAATAGGCTGAGACAAGAAAGGGCGCAAGCACGCGCAGACGCTCGCGAGGCAGAAGAGCGAGAATCTAGAAGAGCTCGCGAGGCAGAAAAACAGGAGAAAATAAGGATAGAACGGGAGAAGGAGTTTCTTAGGTCGCGGGCGGATATGAGGAGGTCACGGACAGTGATCAGCGTTCCTTAGTGGGTACAGTATCTCCTAGACCGGTCAGAATTTTCTCATGGAAGCTGTTGGCTCCTTTCGATGACAAAAGAGATGATCTGGGCGCATATCTGCAACGATTCGAACGGAAGCTTTGGGGCAAGGCTGGGAGCGCAGTGAATGGGCCACAGCACTGAACATGTATTTAGTCGGAGAGACGCTTAATTTATTTGGAAGGATGCCTGCTGCTGATTCCATGGACTTCGAGGAAGCCAAAAAGGCGCTCCTTCAAAGATTCAGGCTTACGGAAGAGGGTTTCCATGAGAGATTTCGCACCGCGAAACCTGAGGATTTGGAAACAGCTAAGCAGTTTTCCTGCAGGCTGATCAACTATTTTGATAGGTGGCCTGATATTTCCCACAGAGAAAAGTGTTTTGAAGATGTGCGTGACATGCTGGCCACAGAGCAATTTTTAGTGTGTTGTAGCTCAATGCTAGCGCCATTCCTGAAAAAAAGAAAGTTGTGCTCATTGGAAGAGTTCGCCGACACTGCAGGCCAATTCCTCGAGGCTCAAGGGCTAAGAAATTTGAGTAAGCCAAATGAGCAAACCCAAAAGATCCTAGAGACAGGTGCGGCAAAACCAAGAACATATGGCGGTGCATCTAAGGCGCCTGTAAGGTGTTTTCTCTGCGGCAAGGTGGGACACCGTGCAGCTGACTGTCGGACTAGTAGCGCTGCCCAAAAGACACAGGATGTGTGTCAAGGTTGTAAGAGGAGGGGTCATACTATGGATGAGTGCCGATGCAGAACACAGGACCGAGCCGCATGCGTTGTCGACTCTCGGCTAGAACTTGTCACCCCTTCTGACTTTCCACAGCTAAAGGAAGAGCAAACGCCGCTGGATATAGAACGGTGAATGGAACACCCACGTCGAAAGCAGCAACGCCGGTGATGGTTGGGCAAATAGGGAACCGTCCTATATCGGTTCTTAGAGACAGCGGAGCCAACACAGTTTTGGTTCGGAGAAGCCTGGTGAAGGACGAGGATCTTACAGGGGAAGCGTCGGCCGTCACCCTTGTAGATAACACAGTAAGGTACCTTCCTGAAGCCAGGATTCTAGTGTCCACGCCATATTATACTGGGCAGGTAGTGGCAAAGTGCGTAGACCAACGCCGCCTCGACGCCGGCTACTGGATCCATACAACGCCGCAGGCGCACCGAACCAACCGTGAGCACGAACGCCGACCACTAATAGTAGAACGCTAGTAGTAGACGCTGGTAGCAGTGTGCCAAGGTCGTGTGTATTTACAGTAATTGTGTTTTGTGCTACTTTTGTTAATTTTGTGTTCTGGTGTGTGTGTCACGTAGGGTGTATTAAATGTGCGTTCGTGTGGGTACACCCGTCGCCTAGTCCATTCTTTCGGTCCGAGTGTTATTCGGGGAGATCCTTGGGACGCATACCGCGCTTCTGGGTGCCAACAAAGGAGCTTTTATGGTGTAGGGGTGCAGTTTGTCCAATAAATAATGCGGATTCAAGCTTGCATCTGGCACCCGACTGGAGTATGGAGATTTGAACGCCTGGGAATCTCAGTGTGCCATCTGTGCTCGTGCTATTAGATGGGCTTGGGAGGGGGTGGAGGGTTACTTAAAAGCGGCGAGAGGAGCTTGCACTGCACCCATCATCGTCAGTTCCCGTTGTAGCGTGGCTCACAAGTCTCGGTTTTCAGTGTTAGTTTAGAAACGCATCCTACAGTGTGCACGCCACATATGTTCACTTTCCTAAATTGCAAAATATTAAGGAAAATCGGTGACAATGAATGTCCCGCATGTGTTCTACCTATCATTTATAGCATGTATCTGCAATTTATTTTGTGTTGTTTTCAGTTTTCATTAAGGTAATCAACAAACATTCCAATCATTTTCGTTACTGTAATAGTGTTCTGCTGTTCGAGATGTGCCTTTTATGTATATGCAATTGAATGCAGTATCATCACTAGTGTAATTGTGTACAAAAGGGGGCTGGGACCTTTGCCAGGCTCTCTGGGGCTTCTGTCCCAGTCTTTCCTCGCTTTGTCGAGAAGTAAAGCTCTTTCAATTGATCATCTTATTATTCGCTCTCTACAGGCCACAATGTTGTTGTTTATGAGGAAAGATCAATCCTAGCTATCCTAAGGACGCGGGCTTGATGGTTTTCCTTTCTACCCGAAACGCTACGCTGGTAGTGTCTTTTTTACAAGCGAAAAATTGCGGCCACCCATACAGAAAGACTGTGAGAGGACATTAAGGAAGCTGCTTTGTCTCTTGCCGTGCGGACAGTCACCCATTGCAGTCAGCGATGCTAGGCTCTCGTTCCCCGGAGACTGATTCAATCAGGCTTCGGCAGCATCGACAGCACAGAAGCACGATACGCGCAGGACAATCGTTATCCCTGGTAAGGAAATGCGCACAGAAAAATACGTAAAGAACTTTAGAGCCGTAGAAAAAATTTGAGCTCCATAAGGTACGCGTGGTTGGCGTTGTGTACACGCTTTTGAAAGTGCTATTAACATGTTCACATGATTTAAGTACACCTGAAAGCTGCACCACATGTGAAGGGAAAGAGATTTGGTGCAATTGTCGTTGTTCCTTCGTATACTTGTGGGAGATCGATGATCATGAATACAGGGGAGTTTCGACTTTCTTTTATTTTCTGTTTCAGACTTGAACAATGAAATCACAGCTTGCACAAATAACTTTGTACGCCTCTGCGCCATGTACCTCCTGCCACACAAAATATATTATCAGTAATTTTGGTTGCAGTTTCCGCGGATTACGAAAGAGGTTACCACGCTAAGAAGGAAATATTGGGCTCAAGTAAAAGGTCCAAAACGTTCAGTTCCCGAAGGTAGTGACGCGTTTGAGAATTGAGTTTGTCGAGCATATCTAGACTCATAACAAGAGTAATAGTACTAAGCACGAATTCTTTCACCAGGCTGACAAGACTGATGCGGCTGCTGGACGGAGAGCTGAAGGTGGTCTGCAGCCTTACTGGCGCTGTGTATGTGGAACAGCAACGCAATTACTGAGTGAAAGCCTTGTGTAGCCTTCGAACGTTTGGTGAACGCTGAAACATGGATTTTTTCACACCATTGGCTAACACATATCACCATACCTGCGGGCAAAGCTTAGTAAGATGTGCCAAACCAGTAAAAAATTGGTCAGTATACGCATGCTGTTTTTTTCTCTATCCACCGTTTATCATGGATTACTCCTTTGCTCGAGGCTCCAGGCAAGGTTGCGCATGGGGAGCACATGCTTTCTTCTAGTTCACACACACACACACACACACACACACACACACACACACACACACACACACACACACACACACACACACACACACACACACACACACACACACACACACACACACACACACACACACACACACACACACACACACACACACACACACACACACACACACACACACACACACACACACACACACACACACACACACACACACACACACACACACACACACACACACACACACACACACACACACACACACACACACACACACACACACACACACACACACACACACACACACACACACACACACACACACACACACACACACACACACACACACACACACACACACACACACACACACACACACACACACACACACACACACACACACACACACACACACACACACACACACACACACACACACACACACACACACACACACACACACACACACACACACACACACACACACACACACACACACACACACACACACACACACACACACACACACACACACACACACACACACACACACACACACACACACACACACACACACACACACACACACACACACACACACACACACACACACACACACACACACACACACACACACACACACACACACACACACACACACACACACACACACACACACACACACACACACACACACACACACACACACACACACACACACACACACACACACACACACACACACACACACACACACACACACACACACACACACACACACACACACACACACACACACACACACACACACACACACACACACACACACACACACACACACACACACACACACACACACACACACACACACACACACACACACACACACACACACACACACACACACACACACACACACACACACACACACACACACACACACACACACACACACACACACACACACACACACACACACACACACACACACACACACACACACACACACACACGCGCGCGCGCGCGCGCGCGCGCGCGCTCGCGTAAACGATAACTGTCTGCAACATTTTCACAAAGGTTAATGGCAGCTGCTTTTATGGCGTGAAACTTGTCTTCGTGGGGTGTTGATTGCGAATGCTATTCAACAGTTCAGAGGGCGAGCCCTCGCAAGATACAAGGGAGGCGATACATGCTCTCTCTCCTTCGCCTTAAAAGAGGGTGAAAAGTTTGCGCGGTTTAATTTAGGACACTCTTGGAATTATTTCCTCGCTGATTCATGTTTAGTTTGCAAGCTGCCATGCTGAAAAACAGTTGACGCATCCACGATGTCATGAGGAACAATCGTCGTACGACTGCACATACAACTGCAAGATTTCATCTTGTGCTTTAATAAGGCCCAAGTTTCAATGGTTCACGCAAGAAAATTTGGGATCATTCGCCCAAATATTTTTCTTTCTTCGCACTTGGTGTATGGACCGACTCACCAGAGCAACAAAAGTTCTTCTAAAAGAGCTGAAGAATAAACGACTGTCACAGTTTCATAAAAGTCGGGGAAAGAAAGCCACATTGATCAATGACGCAGGACATGATATCCTGATAATGGCAGTGCCACGTCAAACTCCGGCCAATCCCCCGCCGTGGGTATGTGCCACCGCTTTTGAGCCAACAATAACAACAACAAGGAGGACTCTGATGTGGAGAGGGGATGTAACCAGACTGTCTTCGGAGTCGATTCCTCATCTGATTATACACTCGGCTCAATAGCCAATGAAACGGACCATGCACCCGCTGTGCACGAATTCTCCAGTAACTTTGATCGACAGCATGCTGACGATACTGTAAATTTTTCGATGAAGCACAAATATCCTCCAATCTCATGTCGGTCTCTCAGATGCTCAGTGATTTCTTTCGTGCACGCAGGGGATTATAACGCACTCAGTGCCAAAATCGTGAAGAGCCTGTCAGTTTTCAAAGCCGAAGGGAGTGGATTGACCTGACAGAGAAATATTGTGCTCAGATTAGAGGAGCTCTTCGCTGAAGTCGCACCCTGTGGGGAAAAAAATGTCACTGAAGAAGTCTGCAGATCAAAGGCTTCTTTCTAAGACCCTGAGACTATGGCAATATTTTCCGTTTGTTAGTTGTCCTAGAGCAGGGAAACTTCTCGACAACTCATTTTATGCTCAGTCCTTCTTTTCGACTTTTCAATTTCGCGCCCTCTCTCTGATAAGTTACCCTTCCCTTTTCGGCCAACATTCTACTTTCATGGATTTGTTCAGGCCAGTGGAATCGACAAAGCAATAAAGCGAGTTTCGACGAAAATCGCAATCACGTACAGCGATAACGGCTTGCGGAAACGTCGCCCGTGGCTTTGCAATCTATTCGGTTCCCCCCCCCTCCCCCCTTGAAAGTCACTCACCGCTTCCATGTTCCGCATTCCTGTTTTTGTTATCGATTTAGCCACGCTACTGCTGTCACAGCTAGGTCCTTGGCAACTCGTTTCCTTTCACTTTGCTTAACTGTCAGTGTTATTTTACCACAGGTTTATCATCGCTACACTATTACAAAGTGAATGACGTACTGAGCAAAGACATTAGAGCTCACGTCGTGCATTTTTTTTGCATGCGTCGCTTTTATTTTCTTGTTGGTCTCATGGCCCCGTGTTACAGAGCACACGTTTATAGCATGACATTTGTCAGGCTAACTTGGATGCAGGATTGGTTTACTGTCTGGGACTCCATGTGACGACTGAAGCATTTAGCTCGTATGAAAGCGCACATCAGTAGTTGTACCGGTGCTTCGGAAGAGATTCGTGACAATGCTCGCTGTTTACTGCCAGCCCCCAACAGGCCTCGAAGCTTCAAATTAATTTTACTTTTCTTGCGCTGAGAATGGAGCCAGAAGGAATGTAAAACAAAAACAAAAGGACGTTAAAAAGTTAAGCACTGGCAGCTACAGGAAGAAAGTATGAATTGCATATTATAATTGATGGACTAAAAATGCTATACGCACTTTTCGCATCTAAATCTAACGCGACATGCGCGCCTCTAACGGCGGCGAGAGCGTCCGGATAGGGATGGCGATGGCAACACAGTGTGCGCGGAAGATAGTTAAGCAGCATCTTGCGGTTTGTCGTGCAGTTGCTTTCATGCACTATTAACCCTAAACAAAGTAAGAGCTAACTGCTAAGTGCTTCAGTTCAACAGAACGTATCGAAATTAGCCAGGGACTAAGTTTTACTGTTTTCCAACGATGCGAAATAGAGAGCAGCAATAGTGAAAGCATTCGGATTCAGCTCTTTCGTAGTCACAAGGAAGCTCGTGTAATATTTTTTTGAAGGCGAGGTGGTCTGGACCATTCAGTATATGCAAGGCTGAAACGATCCTTATGCGGTTTATGGCCACATAACTACGGTAGAAAGACTCACAAATGACGGACAAAAAATTGTTGAAGAGATCTTGGGCGTTCGATCCTAGCCATAAGAAGCATTTTTACATTCTTTAAATTAAACAGCGCTGCTTGTTTAGACTAATACGCACAAAGACATGACAGGACGGGCGCGGACAGGACGGGCGCTCATGTCTTTCTGTGTATTCCTCTAAATATGTAGCGCTGCTCAATTTCAAGAAAAGAAAAATGCATCACCAACTATTCCCGCAGAGTGTTTCATTAAGCTATTCATAAAGAGCTATTACATATTTTTCTAACATGGTCTTCATACAGTTGACAGTAATGATCTTAAAATGAGATTGCAGCAATTAGTATGTCTAAGATCGCAGTTCAAAGTTACAAAGCGAACCTTCCTGAAATCTAATCTAATCACAACACACTTGCATAATTTTTTGATGTGGTAGCATTAGAAACATTAGGGAGCCAACATGACTTGTCGGTCATTAAAATGCCTGTTGGCTTAAGGAGAGAGGCGCCACCAGGCCGGAGCATACCCATTTGCTGGGGGAAAGTTTCTTTACCATACCGAAAACTGCGCCACTTCCCACACACACACAATAAAAAACCGCTCCTCATGCTTTCTTATTGCCATAAGATACCGGAATTAGCTCAATCTGGAAATATTTTTTTTTTCATGTTTGTCTCTGGTGCGAAAGTTTATGCCATTAAACCTTAGCGTCAAACCTTTCAGGACATCTCTGAAATTAGCTTATAAGAGTGCAGCAAAAAATACTAGAGTTAACGTGGTTAAATATTTACAGAAAGCGTAATGCTGATGAAACGTATCTGGTATTTATGAACATATTTTGGGCACAAAAACATGCATTTTTTTTTTCAAATAATGCAGTCAAACATGGAAATGGGAACTTTAAGCAATAGATAAGCAATAAGTACCTGGGTGCCTTAGAAAAAGCAGCCTAAGAGCCGCATTTAATATACCTTTTTAAATACTAAGGACTTAGGCACATTCACAGCATTCAAAGACCTATGAAAAACGATTGATAAGATCACCAGAAAAACTAAGACATGGCATTTTTAGGATTTGTTTTAGCGTAATATGCAGTGCTCTGACCTTACCAAGAAAAGACTAGAATCTGTACTCTTCCTCAATCGAAAGATTATGCAGATTGAGGCTCTCTTTAAGGAGTGTTAAGGAATAGGATGCGCCTTAACCAATCTCTTTTATGACATTTGCATTGTTCATTTTTCAGATTTTCCATCGGCCGGCAAGCCCTTGCATACAGGAAGCATGGCAACACTCACAGATACGGCAATATGAAAAATACTGTAATATGGTATATATTCTCTGAAATAAACTCGCGAATTATGTTTTCGATTTAACGGCTCGCCATATAAATGAGTCATGTCGAATGGTGGATTTCCACAAGAGCTGCAAATTGCTAACGTCACTCAAATATTAAACATGACGGCACAAACATTGTAAAAGCTATTCACAAAGATCAATTCTAACCATTTTACCAAAAGCATTAGGAAAGCTAGTTGATGTTCTAGAGCCCAGGTTTTGAGAAGCACTCCATTAGTTTTTGGAAGAAATAATACCACAAAAAGACACACAAGAATAGGCCGAGCAAAGCAATAATTCTTCCAGCAGCTAATTAACACCTTGCCCCATTGTAAGTTTTATTAAGCATTCTATGAGCATTATTTACGACGTAGATTAAAAAAAATGTCCTGCCAGAAATGCTGCACTAATGCACGAAGAAATTATAGTTCAGAGGTTTAGAAATATTCCTTAGCATTATGGTTTTGCTAGACTTGTCAAAAGCTTTCGATTCCTTGTAAATACCATTGATCGCAGGCGTATAATAAAGAAGTAATTTTAGGCCCCTTGCTTTCTGCTTGTACAAGAATAATTTGCACTCTAATAAAAAATACCCCAAGTATCGCTGTTTAGAAATGCTGATGATAGCACTTTGTAGGGTGCACAAAATAATCATACAAACCGTGAAACAATGCAAAGAGCCATTATCCCTCTCGTTAGCTTGGAAGGATGCATATTTTTGTATAAATAACAAAACAAATGCGCTACTTTTCTGACCTAAGAACTCCACCTTTACTCCACTTGGAATAACCTTTGGTACAGAGAGAGTTGGTATGTTGCCTCATTTGAAGTTTAGGACCCAGCTTCTCATGTACATTAACTTGGGACCACCATGTTACAGAAATCCACACCACACTAAGCTGAGCTATAGGCCTCCTAAATATAGTAAGGTTCATGCTACCAGAGCGCGCGAAATTGTTATATGATTGCTTAATTTTGCTCAAGTTTTTCTTACGAAGATTGTACGTGAAGAACTTGTACTAAGAATAATTTGGGTAACTCTTCTTGTCACCGAAAAGGGTCTTTGGGATGGCAGCGAATGTTTCACTTTTCATACCCACGAAGAAGTTTTGCATCGATATTGGTTAATAAAGTAAAATATTTTTGTGTGTTTAACAAATATTTAACGCAGGCACTTTGCCGAGATATTGAGAGCAATAACTCATTTTGCTAGTGCGTTAGAAATTTTAAAATCAAGACTAAGGTCATAGAGTACGCTCCTCACAGATAGCTGTTTCTACCCATAGCTCAAAGCAACTATAATATAAAATCAATTATTCGCATACTCTGCACGGTGTTAAATTCTAGGGATGCTGGTCGAATGAAATTGCTCAAAAGAGTGCAATTTTTTTCTTCGTTGATATGTGCATACATGTGTCTATGCACATAATTTTGTTGGTTTAGTTATTTTATTGTCTTTAGCAGTAGCCGTTCCTTTGTTAAATTTTCAGTCCGTGCCTGGAATCATGTTCTCTTCAACAAATTTTTCAATTGTCTGTAAGCGCGATTTCTTTTATATGGATAATGTACAGCAAACGCGGCCGCTTCTCTTGGTCAAGTCTCTATCGCTCTGCTCGGCGCTATATGTCCCCTTGCAAGCTCTGCCAGCGCTGGAAGAAGCCCTCGGATCTTCCGCCCGGACACATTCAGCCAATTTTCATCCAGATATGCCCATTTTTCGGTGTAATCCTTGACATGCTTGGCTCGTTTTCGATGTCTGCCATAAGGGACAAATATATCGCCATCGCAACGGTCTACACTCCGTGCTAGGCTATCACACGAGTGATTCCAACCAGCTACGCAACTGTTGTCGCAGACTTCCTCCTACACGACGTCATCCTACACAATGGCGCTCTTTATTAACTACTCTCCGATTGAGGCCGCTGCTTTTATTCCCAAGGGGTCACCGAAATTCTCAGCTCCGGTTGCGTCCGTGATAAATTCGCACACATATCACCTACAGACGAAAGGCCTGACCGAACGTCTCAACGGTGCCGTGACCCATTTCTGCCCCTCGACAATGCACTGCTCAGCACCGCCTCCACGAGTATTTATGTTCAGTTCGCCATCGCCCTCACCGACCCCGCTTGTCCTACATCTCGCCATAGGTTGTTCGTTACATATGAAGACCCCACTCTCTACACCACGTACCGAGGTCGTCCATTTTTCAAGTATAAAGCCTTATTATTCGCACCCTACCTCGCCAGTGTACTACAAAACGGGAGTGTGAATTTTGAAGCAGAGGGGGGAGGGGGGGGGGGGGGCGTAGAAGTGCTACGTACGGTTAGAGAACGATGAAGTGCTATAGCACGACGATGTGGTTCCCGCTTGTGAGCTTTATTACTACTCCTTTTCCTGTCAAAACGTTCCTGTATCCAGCAATTAACCGGATGGTTCTTGGCCACTCCCACGCAGTGGGTATGTGTCAGCATTGTTTGAGGCCTACCTACCTACCTACCTTATCGGGTGACTCAGGCCTCCTCCATTGGTCTCGCAGAATAAATCTCGGCCGATAAACTGTCTTCGTAACAATATTTTGTATTGCATTAGGAGATTTGCTTTTTTTTATTAGTATTTCAATACTAACTTTCCTTCGGTTGCGCTTTTGTTCGTATTTTCCTTCCAGTGTGGCGCGAACTTCCTGAAGAAGGTCAGTGACTGAGAAACAACATCCCACTTAGAGCAGTGAAATTTAGAAGTGTAATGTTGGAAAGGTCGAGAAATAAAAAGTCGACAGAGACGCTCAAGACTGCTTACGTTTGAGAAGGCGCAAGTCCGCCCGTTAACTTTGTGAACGCAGTCGCAGCGCCTCGCGGCGTGATATAACCTGATGGCGCGCAGCTGCCAGTTCTACCTCTGAATGGCTCTATTTAGCCGCCTCCGCAGCGCCGCAGCACACCTTCTGATCTGGGCGCTATATTCGTGAAGCAGTCGCCGTGGTACCGCGGCCAGCGGTGTTTCGTATTGTTCTGACGGCGCAGCTAATGGGTTAATTCCCTTTTATGTGAAATTGGCATTTTTCTACTTAACATTCATTGGCCCCTAGAAGTATTCATACCACTCCTGACGCAGCGGTACAGCGGTTGAGCGGTGCGCTACTGCTCTGGGTGGCAGGTGCTGTCACAGGTGAAATTTGTGCGATCCAGGTTGCTCTTCCTGATCCCCTAGCGCCGCCTGCCAGGTTGCATGAGGACGCCATCTTTTATGGGTACCGCGAACGTTAACACACAGCACGCACGCATACACAAACACGTCTTCGCCCAATGGGGCAAGTAAGGCTTACGCCTTAAAAGACCCCTAGGTGAATGCACAACATGTACACTTATCTACGTCGTTTCTTAGGCTGATACTTCCAGAGAACTGTAGACGGGATAGCCATTTTGAAATGGTGGCTGTTTCACGCCGCACAAGGCATGAACTACTGCAAATCACACTCAACACTCACAAACTCCCATTTGAGATCGAAATGCGGAGCACGACCAGAAATGCAAAAAGGTGCTTGGAAAAAAGGCAACCAAAGGGAAGACCTCATTCTGCCAGCGAGGTGGAGAAGAACGTAAGATCGGAGAATTCGTTTTGCGTCCACGAAATCAAAATGCTATTCGCCGCATACGTGAATTCACCGCACAGGTGCATGGTAACAGAAGCTGTCCGGTCCTACTTTCTCTGTCCTTGTTTTTTTAGTGTTTTTCAATCCTACGATAAAGAACGGAGCAAGTCGTGGGCTTCCCAAACGCCGCCCGAGCGTGAAGTAAAAACAAGGAAAGCGAAAGGAACAACGATTGGTTTTACATGTCTGCAAGCCTAATATGACCCAGTAGCTCTGTGACGAGTCGGTAGTTCGCCCAATTAAAAAGGCGGTCACTCACTCTATGCGGCAGAGCAGTCTTCCATTCGTTGCCAGCTCTATTTAGCAGAAATACAAATGTCCGCTTCCCCCTAGCAACAGACACGTTGGAGGACCACAGGGCGATCCGAACTCAGGCCACGTGCAAAGACTCAAAGTTTGCAGCCCTCAGCCGAAGCCTCCTCGTTCTCACTCCAGTCCATGTCAACCCCATCGGCTCGCTCTTGGCGCCAGGCTGGACCACATCTCAAGGGACTGCTCCGTCCGCTGACCTGGATTCCCCGTTACATCGGGGCGCTGGTAATGAAATTTAAAATGCTCTGGAAATTCCGCTCGCGAAAGCGCGGATCGCTATTCAAACGCCATTGAGCACTGCCAAAACACCACCTGACTTGCACCACGCCATCATGCAGCGGAATTTGCTTCCGGAACAACCTGACCGAAGGGTGTCGTACAGAACGAACCAATAGCCCCAAACCAATTAAGGGGGCGGACTTGCGCGCTAAGAAAGGTCTATTCCCCATCGTTTTAGAGCCCTTCCTGCCTCTTCCGCAGCGGCCTCTAGCTCTAAGCTCTAGATTGCCCCTTCGACCATGTCTCCTGCAGTGCGCTGCGTCCAAAGCGCAAGGGCTTGCTCTAACATCCAGGCTGAGGAGCCTTGTGCGTCGGGCTAAAACTCTCCGAGATCTCATCTTAGCGGATGGTTTCCAGAAATATTTCATCATAATAAATTATGATTTTGAGAGAGACAGGCCTTCAGAGGCACTTGTGAGGCATAGAGGTCCTCTGGACTGCTGGCGGTTGCCACGCTCCAGTGGCTACGATGCCTGTCCACCCCTTTCATCTCTTGTTCTTTTCCTTTTCCACCAAACTTCCCCGTTACCCTGTTCTACCAATCAAGGGCTCGAGCAGGTTGTTTTCTCTTTTTATTATCCTTGAATGCTCATCATCATTGTTTTGTAGGTGTTTTTTTCTTTACGTTCAACTGGAAGCCACAGCTTACCACACGGTTCTCACCACCCTCCTGCTGTGCCTTTTGGCATGCAAAGTTTAAGCTAACGCTGCACGCCTGGAATTAGACGCCGTTTAGCTTACAGGGAAGCCACTGGCTCTAGCACTCCTATTCATAGCCGTAGTGGTCACTATTGTTCACTCTACAATTAGCGAAACTAACCTCCCTTTCTAGGCCTCAACTGTCTACACAACAATGAGCCCTTTCTCTCAAGGACTTTTTGAAATGAGGAACGGCATAAATTTCTGGAAACAATGGCGTTCAAGGAGGCAAAAAATATACATCAAAAATATTTACAGCTGCAGGCGAATGAAGCGCTTGCGCCCATTGGCAGCCTTAATTGCTCACTGAGCGATTTCTCTGCAGATGCAACTGACCCCTCATTGTTCAAATGGGCTTGATGGGTTCCCAGAGGCCCGTTAGGGCAGAATCAATCTGGCAACTTTCGCATCCTCCTCGGTTTTGTTTCGTCTGCCTCTAGCATTCTCTCACCAGTTCCCAACGCGCCCACGAAGCTAATAAGAAAAGACAAATCGGTGCCAATAACATAACGCTAATTACACCCATTGTTTGAAGAAAGGGTGTTCTGGCAGGGAACGCTCAATGGCCTGCTTCTAGGCGCCAAGTACTTGAAGACTAACGGAGTCGCTTGGGGGCATGAAACACTCTGGCACTTGAAGAACATGAAATATGAAACACAGAGTTGAATTATGCGCCTTCATTTGTCTATCGGCATTCAGATGTCTATCCACCACATCTATAGCCAAGAAAACAATGAAGTAGCCTTGTGGTTGTAATCACAAGCGTACAGCGCATATCTGGCCACGTATAACGTTTATGAGAATATGGGTGTGTAGGTCGAATGGTATGTCGCGGAGAGCATGAAAATGATGGTAATGAAGAATCGAATTAATTAAAGAAAAAATCGTTGATTGAATGTATTGATGTCTGGCCCTGCACCTCTCGTGCTGCTCTAGTTGGCATGTTCTGAAAATGACATGTTGAAATATCCTAGAGGCCGCAAATTCCTAATCATCATAATTGTCAACATCAGCCTGACTACGGCCTGTGCAAGGCAAAGGGATTTACTATGTCTCTCCAATTATCCCTGTCCTTTGCTAGCAGCGGTCACCACATCCCAGCAAACTTTTTAATCTCATCCACCCATCTGACTTTCTGCAGCCCTAAGCTACGCTTGAGTTCTCTTGGAATCCACACTGTGACCCTTAAGAACAGCGGTTATCTTGCCTTCGCATTACATGCCCTGCCATAGCCCATTCCTTTCTCTTGATTTCGACTATGGTGTCTTCAACCCGCGTTAGTGCCCTCAGCCACTCTGCCCGCTTCCGGTCTCTTAACGTTACCTTACATTTTTGTTTCCATAGCTCGCCGCGTTGTCCTTAACTTAAGCTGAACCGTTTTCGTTAGCACCCAACTTTCTTTCCAATAGATGATTACCGCTAAGTTACCGGCTGTTATATACATTTCTCTTGAGGGGTATTGGTAAACTGCTACTCGCCTACTGAAAAAAAAAGCCATATGCATATGGAATTATTGGATATGGAAGATATAGAACATATGGAACATATGAAACATATGAAACATATGGGACATACGATTCCAATTTATGTGGAACTCATGGATACACCTGTAAAAAAGGTATAATACAATAAAAGGACAAGAATAGCGTCCGAATTTGGTATCGAACCAGCCGCCTTCAGACTCTTACCTGAGCACGCTCACCACGAAGCCACACCGAGCACTGGAATAAATGACATTATTTTCTCGTATCCACGACAATTGTGAATTTTCGCACTGGGAAGTTTTTTCTCACGTGAACACACTGCAGTCATAGCTATAGCTGTTTGCCTTCCAAATGTTCTGAATATTTTTGCGGACTATCCGAAGGTGTCACCGATCCCCTGCACCTTTACTAAGCATCGGTTGTGGTAGAATCATCTGAGAATGTCATAATTTCTCAATGCTAGCTTTCAAGTGGCGCCCTCAGAACGTACATATTTCTTGCTATGCACAGCTATCTGGCTCATCAGTGCCTGGCATAATGCGTAGTTCAGATTTACATGAGGTCAGCGGAGGAGCATCGATAGTTCCATATGTATTCATATGCGTCTTCGTATGTGTCCCTAATAATTCATATGGGACATATATGAATGTGGGGGATATGGGACACATTCATATGCGTCCCATATGAATCATTATGGGACGCATACGAAAACGCATGTGTCCCTATGAATTAATATGGGACACATACGAGAACTGAGGACTGGGCGAGTTGGTGGCGATCCATCGTATTGAAAACCAGCGCTATAGAGAACACAGACATAGGACGACACGAGACGAGCGCCTTCAGTGTGTATCGTCTCGCCCACTGTCTGTGTTTTTTAGCGCTGGTATTAAATACGATGGGACACATATGAGTATCGGTCACATAGGACAAATTCATTTGTGTCCAATATGAATTTACAACTGTACCATATGATTTTATATGTGTCTCTTTTGAACTGTATGCTCCATATGTGTTCCATATAAAATCATATGAGACTTTTCCAATAACGTCGTTGTCTTGTAGAACCAGCCATTCGCGCTTCACCTCATTCGTTTTCTTCTCGTTATTCCCTCTCATGATCCGGATCAGCGGACCTGCCCTAAGTGCGCGTATTCTCTTATCACTTGCAGCAGCTCGCCAGCAATTGTGAACTGCTGTTCCCTTATGAGACTGTTGAACATTGTTTTGGTTTTCTGCATGTTAATTTTAAGACCTCCCATTCTGTTCTGCCTGTCTAACCTTTTTGTCATGCTTTGAATCTCATCTCCTGTGTGACTTATCAATTTTTTATCACACTTATCAAAGAGTGATTAGCATTCGCGAGATCGTGTCTCCCTGTCTGACATTATTGTTTATTAGTATATTATTGCTGAATTTCTGAAGGACTATGGTAGCTGTTCTCAGTATTTTCACATGACTCTTCAACACCCTGATTCCGCCATTCCTGCATGACAGCTGAGGTTTCCACTGAGCCAAATTCTTTCTCGGATTCTAGTTATGCTGTATTAAGGGGCTGGTTATAATGTGCGCATTTCTATATTATCTGACTGATAGTGTGAATATGATCTATTGTCGAATATCCTTTAAGAAAGTCTGACTGATCATTTGGTTGATTGGAGTCCAAGGTTGTTCTGATTCTATTAGCGATTACTTTAATAAATGCCTTATAGGCAACAATTAGCAGACTGATTGGTATGTGATTTTTTAAGTCGTTGACACCTCGGTTCTTATAAATTAAGATCATGTTAGCGTTCTTCTAAGCTTCTGGTACGCTCGAGGTCTTAAGGCGTTCCGTATACAGAGTGGCTACATTTTTTAACACAATCTCCCCTTCGTCCTTCAAGAGATCAAATGCAGAGGTGGCCTGATCAGGGCTAGGGAAAATGATGGCACGTTTTTAATGTTAAAGGGAGGCTGTAAGTTTTTATGGGCAGCGTTTTAAAAAGAAGAGAATTCCAGAAGGTACATCCAATCGCAGATAGTTTAAGAAAGCGATTGAACTTGAAATGGGAGGTTACTGCAGTAATGAAGCACGTGCAGCCCCCCTAAAAGCCGATATATTTTGTCTACATATGTGCCTGCTAGTCAAGAAGAATAAGAGGAGATCTAAGGCGCGGTACAATCGGTTGCGTCCGCGGTTTTGTGTCCGAGCACGGTGCAAAAAGCAAATAGAATAGTCTTATAACAATCGGTTACACTTGGATGCCGTTGCGTGCGTAAACGCATTTTTTTAGAAGCAAACATAGCTGGGGAACAAAACAAATCGGTGGGCACACTTCAGCTTCCCGTTAAGGTAGTGATGGTATATCGTACTGGAATAATTCCCATTTATGCAGAAGGTCATTCTCTGCATTACATTCATGAATCCTGGGGAGACCTAATACCCCTCCTGGCCCACTGGCGCAGCGGGTAAGCGATGCGCCACTGCCCTGCGATAGCAGTTTCTCCCATCTGTGGTGGGGCTCGTGCGGCAAATGTTTCTCTTCCCGACTGACCAATCATTAATTTAACTGCTACCTCTCACGGTGGGCAGTTTGCCCACTACCCGGTGTGCAGCTTGTGATGACGCCGTTAGGTCGCGGGACATATGTGGCCCTCCTGCTTCCTAGACAGCTGTCTGGGAACCATCTGCCAGAGCCGCGAGGGAGTTTTTTTTCGATCACAACGCCGAATACTGCTCTCGGATGTCCTACAGCGGACATTCAAAAAGATAATTAATTTGCTAATTTTTTTATTGTGTATTACAGAC